>VXAX01007031.1:1167608-1177688 GCA_013399835.1 Leptocoma aspasia | reverse complement strand
TGGTTAGTTGGTTGGGTTTTTTTTTTTGTATTTGGGCACAGTGATATTCCAAAACACTATAGGACGTCTGAGGGAAAAATCATCATAAAATACTGCAGCGTGCAGGCTTTCAGGTACTCTGAGCCTTCAGTTTTACCTTTAGAGAGACTAAGAGTTTTAGGGATTGAGTAGGAATAGTTTCCTTTCTCAATCCCAAGCTAGTTTCCCTCTGGGAAGGCTTGAAGAACCAGAAGGGAGTTTACAAAGCAAATCTCAACTTCCTGGAATTCTGCACATCAATGTACGGTCCCTTTGGGATCCTAGAAATCTCATACTTGTTCTTCTTTACCCCTTGTCCCTTTCCTACCCTGAATTTTTTTTAAAATTTTACTTTTTTTTTTTTTTAATAGTCCTGAGTTAGGACTTCAGTTTTTCATATCTTTTTTTTTTCTTTCTGGACTCCAGGACAGAGCAGTTGAAGCAGCAGTGTATTCTAGTCTTACAACTCCATGCCTCATCTAATTAATCTCACCTGATGCAGTGTCTTCATTTGAGACTAATGATAACTATGATCTTTAGGCTTCAATGCATTTGGACAGTTGGGCTTTTTAAGAGTCTGAAATAAGTTACCTGAAATATTTAAGATTTTGGTGAAGAGTGGGTGAAATGATACAACATGTGATATAACATGCTTCTAGATTTGTCTGCTTGCTTACAAGGAAAGATTAAAGTTTGTTTGGCCAGTCAGATTCTGTAGGTATTTTGTTCTGTAGTTCCCATTCCTAAATACATCCTATTCAAATTCAGATCCTCAAGGCCTGAGTCTGAGGTTGAGCCTCTTTGCTTAAATCATTGTGGTAGGAGTTTTATCCTAATTATACACTTCTTTTCTTGCAGCTCTGTAATTCAGAGGAAAGGGAAATGAAATACTAAAGATATTTCTTTTAATCTATGCCATTTGGCATATATGGAAGAAAGAGTGCTTTTTTCCATACTCTTTCTTGCTGTAGATGTTGAGCTGTTGAGGGAGGCTTCATAAACAACATGTAAATATTGTTAGCACAGGATGATGTGTATTCTTGCCAGTGTACCACAGCAGCATGATATGGATATTTAATTGCAGAGAAGCATCTGGTCCATGGAGACTTCATAACAGGAGCAGGGTTGTTGATAGTTGTTGCCATAGTTGTGATAGCTGTTGTTATTCAAGAGGTGTGTTTCCCTTATACCTTCCAAGTATTTCCTTCTGAAAAAAGTAATTATTAGACCCTTAAAATTTTTTCTGCATTAATGTTAGGAACACTTGAGAAACCACATATATAGTAGTCATGATCTAGACAAATGTCAGTGTTTTGCTTTGGTTTTTATTTGAACCACCACAGGAAAAGTAATACTTTACCAGAACAGTTATTTGGTGCTCCACAGAACAACAGGTAGCAAGCAGGTTCATTAGTTCTGTTGAGACCATGTCATCATTCACTATAATGTATCTTGGTGTACTCTGGAATTGAATAAAGTTTTAAAGTCACTTATTGGAGTGAATTCTGAAGGCAAAAGAGAGCTCCTAATCTGTATTCAGCTATGCTTTTTGCTTTTTTTTTTTTTGGTAGCTGTATGCAATGTTGCCATTCTTTTCTTTCTCTCTCCTTCTCCCTAACCTTACTTTTAGAAAGGAATTTAGAGCTTGATATTCCACTCACCTAGCCTGCTAACAACCCCTAGATTCTTCAACAAGTGTGTGGTGGTTGTGGTAGCATTCATCAGAAAGATGACTATTTTGCATTTTAGCATGTAATTCGGTGGATGGTTCAAGATAGACCATGGTTTTAACCTAAATAATATTAGTATTATAAATAATCTTCATCATTCTTGACCAAGGATAAAAGAAGACCAATACTCTATTTTAATTCTGTTTTTCAGTGAGTAACTGCTTCAGATCTTGATACTGTGGTGAAGAATTTGCTTCAAAAAGCAGATATTAAAAATAAAGTAGCAAAGTGGCTTTCATGATGATATTTTTAGAGACTTTTACAAAGGCACGTCATTGTGTGCTTTTTCCTATCCCCTATTTATACCAGCCTGTATTCTTATTTTGAAGATGATTAATATTGATCCATATTGCAAAGAGGGATAGCCATGTCTACACAAGGCTCTTCTCAAGCCATTTTGTACAAATGTCTAAGCTTTCTCTAAGCTGAAAAAAAGCAGCTTACATGAAGTGTCTGTGTTTTTTGTTTTTGCTTTGAATGCTAAGAGAAATGGGCCTTTCACCTAAAGCATCCTTGAGTTTGTCTTGGAGTTCCACGGTGCTTGGAGTTGTCTTTGATTATAGGCAGAGGACATCCTATTAGTCAGGTGGATTGTTTCAGTGATACTGTGATGTTGCAGAAACAGATGGGCAAGTTAGGCTGTTCTTGTCCAAAATGGTTCTGCAATGAAGTTGTGGTGTAAGTCATCAAACACCCCCTAAATCTGCTAAGTAGTTGTTGTTGATGAATTCTTCAGCAGAGAAACAGATGAATAAGAGGGAGTCTTTCCTTTAATCAAGAATTTTATACTGAGCCATAGCTGTGTCAATTTTCTAAAAGTGGGATACTGGTTTTCATGGTACTGAAACTGTTTTTGAGCAGTTTTTCTTCTGAAACACTATTTAGACTGGCTGAAGGAACACTAAACTTCATGTTATTGACTTTACACAGTTTAATTCTGTCTATAAAGTGTCTAATAGAAGAATGTCATCTAGATCACTCATACTGTGCTGGAAGAAAAAGAAAAGCAATTTCTTCTCTAACAGTTCTTATGTTATTCCATGATGTCTTAAGGGATAGCTATAACTAATGGAAAACTCTGCTAGAGCTATGGCTTCATAAATGGTTTCCTTCAGGAATGTCCATGTAATTGGAATTTTGTTACAAGCACCGTTGAATGTCATTCTTACTGGAACAGAATGGTTGATGCATAAAGCCAGAGCTTTGTTAATAAAGTACTCGCTCAGTAATAATTTGATTTAAAAGTTTGTTGCCAATATCTGTCCCTGATTGACTGACTGAGCAGATGAGTGACTCAGTAAATAAGAAAATTCTGCTTTGCAGTGGCTTTTATCATTTGCAGTCTGTGACCTGTTGTTTTCAAGTGTTAATCATCAGCAGCTGCACCAGTGCAGCACTTGTGTGATGAAAGCCAGCCTGACAGTAACTGTCCCTCTCTCTCTGTCATGGTGCTGTCTCTCTATGATCCACTGCTGTGGTACAGGGAAAGGGTGAGCTGTGCTCATGTGTATAAATGACCTAGAAGAGCAGCTTTTCTTTTGCTGCTTGGTCAGATCTGTGTGTAAGTTGCAGCTGCTGTTTTCTCCTCTCCCACCTTTCCTTTGAAGGAAAGTATGGGCAATACATGTTGCTGCACTGTGACTGTCTCTAGCTCCTGTGTGGATCATCAGCTGCTCTGACTTGCCTCAAGGATGGGAACAAAATACCTGGGTCCTATCGACTACTTTGATTCTCATCTTAAGGTGCCTGGATAGTTCCAGAGTATGTACCAGTTTGAACTCAAGGCTTTGTTCTTGCTTGTGTCCTGTCTTTAGAAACATGAAATTTCTAACGTTTTCAAGTCATTATCAGGGAGGTGAAGCTTATCTTAGGGTGAAAGGGAGAGGATGAGAGAGGGAAGGGGGAGAGAGGATAAATTAAATTTTCCAGAGGTGGCTTTTTGTTTCTCTCCTCTTCCTTTCCCCATTGTGAGAAATTCTGCTGTGTATAAGAGAGGAATAATCTTGCAAACTTTCTGTAGAGTGCTAGATCTATGTCTATCCCTGTCTTGTTCTACTGTGGCCCCACAAATGGGTGAGAATTAGGTCTTCTAAAGTTGGTCTTCCTCTTTCTGTGGTGCAGCTGATATGGCTACACTGTGCTCTTGCATGTGCCAGTGCTGTTGTTTGGTTACTTTTTCCCATTACTAATAGAGATGATTTCAGCACTTTGTTTTACAAATCCTCGTGCCTCGAGGTATGCATTTTCATACCTAGCAATGAGAGGTTTATTTTCTTTTTATTTGGTGTCTGACCTGTTCTTTGGCTCATGTGTTGTAAGAATCCAAACTAGTTGTTTCATGTGCTTCCTTGACAATTTTGCAGTTCATATAAACAAAACATATCTGGCAGCTGGTGCTGTTCTTACCTCAACAGTACAGTTGTTACCTCTGTCTTCATAGAGATAGATCTACTGTATTTAACTTGACTAAAGAAATGCTTGTTACAAGAATGTGGACCAGAACAATTTTTAGGACCTACTTGGAAGGTTGCATATGAGAGGGAAAGATACATGTGATTCTTTCTTCTTTGGCACTTCTGAAGTTTTGCTATTTGAAATGTTAAAGAATGTCAGTGATAGACCTCACTCTTTTCATTGTAAACAGCCTTGGTGGTATTTCAGCTCCTGAACCAAAGCACCTGTTTTAGAGTGTCATTTAGACTCCTTGCTATGTTTGACAATCTTGTTTCCTCAACCATCATTGGAAATGGAGCTTGCACAGTGAAGCATTGAACTGAATAAAAGGAAAGAGAAATATTACTTGTTAAATTAAATACTTTGGTTTCCATGAGTACAGATCAGAGAGAAAGTATCAACTTGCAAATCCCTTAGAACATAAAGTAACCAGCTTGACATATTTTCACCCTTTTTAAAAGTTGCCACTTAGCTTTAAAAATACAATTTAAAAATTAATCTTCATTGTTCTTCTCCCAAATAGGACATTGCCACGCTGACCTAAAGTATTATTTTCAAGGTCCACTCCTGTTTGTTAAACCCCTTTTTAAAGAGGCTCATAAACAAAATTTTTTTACTCAGAACAGACTCTGGAGTCTTCTGAATATTTTGAGTAAAATACCTGTCCTGAAAGGACCCCACAATGACCCAGTCTTTGAAAGGCAATTAACTGCATACAGTGAACTGAAGTTCAGTTTTGTAAATTTGGAGTGGGCCTCTGATCTCTGAGGACATTTCATACAGCCCATGTTAAACTCCTTGAACCAAACTAACCTGCCTTGAATTGCTGTACAAAGTCAATTGTCTTTTCTGTGGCTGAAGTTTAAACTCTTTGATTTCCAGAGAGATGGAATAATTGCAGAAAGTGCAGTCCTCCAGAGTGTTATGCTAAAGCTGAGCAGGGTAATGTTGGTCATAATATCTGATTTTACTATTTGTTTGTTATAATACTGTGGCTCTGGTAATGAAATGTGGGATTTGGAGTTGCAACAAGGGAGATTTGGGCTGAAATACCATGTTTAGATTTGGTCACTTTAATTTCTTGTTTCGTTTGCAGCTTGAAGCTGAAGTTACACAAGCTGTTGATTTTTATCCATTATGCTATGGTTTCTGTTTGAAGGAAAAGAAAGAATATGCAGAAAACAAACTGTAACAAAATAGATACTGAGTATCTTTAAAAATTAAAAAATCATTGTAGCATATTGGGTTTTTTTGGAAAATCTACTTATTGCACTTACAATTGTCTATACCATTTATGCTTTTTAGTATATGTATCAGAGCTTGCATAAAATATGTTGATATTGATGGAAATAACTCTATTTGATGGAAAGGTCTCATGAAATGAAGCATTATGCCCTACTGTGTTGTGCAAAGGGGAAGGCAAGCCTCTGATAGCCTGGTGACTTGTGTCAGGGTATGAAAGAGCTGGCCAAGGCCATTGCATGGACATGCATTTTTTTGAAGGTCCTTGTGATAGAGGGTGATTCTTGGTGACTGGAAAAAGGTACATATGGCCATTTGCAAGGAGGGTCCAGGGACTGGAGGTTGATTGGCCTAACCTTAGGCCCTGAGAAGATTAGTCAGTGTGTCCTGGTAGGATAAGGAGGTGATTTGGATCAGTTGATATGGGTTTATCAAGGACAAACCAGCCAGATGGCTTTTGATGAGAAGTGACTGACTGTATGGATAGAGACAGTGGTTGGAGTCAATGGACAAAAATTGCAACAAGGGAAGTTTTGGATAGATAACAAGCTAAACAATTCTAGAAGAACAGCCAAATGTTGTGCAATGTCACCTGGAGGGGTTTTGTAATCTGTGGAAATTCTCAAAACTGTGTATAATCCTATGCCTTCCGTAATGTTGAAGTATGTGTTTTATTTCTTTTTCTTCACTTAGTACATTGAAATATCTTCTAGTTTTCATTTTTGCTGAACAGACTTGAACAAAAGAATGGCAAAACTAGTGTAACTTGCTTCAGACAAGCCTGTGTGGCTGGGGTGGGAAGCAGTCTGGGATTTCTGGCTTGGGCCCTTTCCTAGGAGAGTGCAGCTGACAGTGACTGCTGGGGCTGGTGGCTGTAGCTGCTACAAGGCGGTGGAACCATGGAGGCTGTGGGCAAGGGATTTCAAAGCCTGGTGCTGGTCCTTCCAGGTGCTTATGCTGACAACATCTATTGCCCCTTTCCCTGCTTTTTGCTGTACTCTGATATATTGTGTTATCCTTGTTTGTTTTCTAAACATGAAGAAGACTCTGTAAACCATATTAAGTCGTAAATGTGCTCAGTCTTCACAGGCTCACTTGTTCCCTGCTGCAGCTAGCAATGGGTTTCTCATGCATTACCAAAATATTTCTTATTTACCGTAGAACCTTCTCATTCTAGTTCTGTTCAGACATTGTTTGCAAGACATGACTTGGTCTTTTCAAGTCCCAGAAGGGTGATGACTTTTACAGCACTCTTCTGACTAGAGGGAAAACTCAACACATTTCAGTAAAAGAAGTTTAGAGGTCCTGGCTAAGGGTGAGGTAGAACATTATCAGTTTCTTGAATTTTGGAAGTGTACTGGGTGCAGCTTTGCTGGGCAGCCTGGTATTACATTGTACCTTCAGGTCTGAGAAGTGGTGGTAAGCCGTAAAAAATGGGGAGAGGGATGAGAAATGGACTGTCATACTGAAGACTTGGGATGGCTGGAGCCTTAAAAAGGTCTGAGGGAGATCTACAGAGAAGATATGGATGGTTATCACAGAAATAATGAGGGACATGTAACTGCAAATAAATAAATTAATCCAATATCAGTATTCATATTTGAAACCAGTTTTTTTGGTGAGTATCAGAAGTGTATCTTGTCCTGTTCAGAGAGCTACATAAAGCTTTGGAATCAAGTGCTGCTTTTTGAGGAGGAAGGGGAGAATACTGACTTGAGGTTAGAGTTTTAATTCTTTTTGTCTTAGAACACAGGAGACTTGATTCTACAGTGACTCAGGCAGGGAAAAGATAAATTGAAAAGTAAAACAAAATATCACATGACATGATAAACCTGAATACTTAATGTTGTTTGCTTTGGTTAGTTTGTGTTTAAAAATCAGGCATTTGTGTTTAAAATTCAGGCAATGTTAGTGAAATAAAATTATTTCTAATATTTCCTGTGTTTGTTATTTTTGCAGATGACATGGCAGAGCTTCTTCTTGGGGAGTCCAAACTAGAACAATTTTTGAAGGAAAATACTCTTAAACACAGTAATAGTCCCCGGGGCCCCCAGCCAAAGCTGACTGAGGTCAGGAAACATCTCACGGCAGCACTTGATAGGGGTAATCTCAAGGTATGTAAATTGGCAAGAGCAAGAATTAGAAAAGTTGAAATTGACTGAAGAATTGAGGAAAGGTTCCTTCAATTATATTTGCAGGTTCTGAAAGTTAGATTAATACAAGAGAGCATTTTCTGTCAGAACCTTCTAATGTTCATAACCATTCTGGTCCTTCTTTTACTTAACTATTGTAGCTACTACATCAGCTTACCTCTTCTGTACTCAACATCTATCTTTTCAGAGATTAAAAGAAGCTTATTTTACAGTCATCTGTAACATTTTGTTTTCGGTGGCTTCTGGGAATATTAATTTCTCTTTCTTTTCTCTTTTCGTTCCTCCATTAGTTCTTTTTTTCAAGCCCTGATACTTTGAAATAGTGTGAATTAAATATGTAGGCTATGGAACATACTAAGTTTTGATGCTATGTTATTTTCAACTGTGCTTGTGTTAGAAAAAGAAGTCATTGGAGGAGTTGTAATGATAGGCTGCCTTTAAATAGTTTTATCACCTGGAAAAGCTGGTTTCCAACTGAGAGGTATTTCTGGTACACGTGTAAATATGCATGTGAATATCTAAAGTGACTGGTAATGCTTTTCAGTAGCTTGCTGGAATGAGATTTAGTGAATTCCCCCTTACTTCAAGCTTCTCAAATATTACACAAGACAGGATTTTGTTCATTTGTTGCTCTGTTAGAAGAAATATTCTGGGGGTGACAGAAAACATACCTAATAGTTATCAGAAAGAATTAGGTGTGTTCTCAGGGAAAACCCTTTCTTATTTCTCTTCCTTCTAGCCAGAATTCCTACAAGAAGCTAACCTAATAATGGCCAAATTAAACTATGTGGAAGGTGATTACAAAGAAGCTCTGAACACATATGCTAGAGTTGGTGTTGATGACTTGCAGCTGACTGCAGTGCCACCGTATCGGCTACGGATGATTGCTGAAGCATATTCTACAAAAGGTGAGATTGCTCTCTCCAGTATCATAATGTGGAAATAGTTTTTTAGAAGTTAATTGATATCTTGTCCAAAGATGAAGAATTTTTTAGTTTGAATGTTGTCTGCATAGTAGTGGCACGCCATATTTGTAGATAAAAAAAGAGGATGGTTTGGGTCCTTTAAATTATTCTGAGTTTGTGATAGTTGACAAGTCTTTTACCTCAATTAATATTCTAACTGTGCTGTCACCTGATCAAATTTTTTGAGTGTGTGTGTATTTAAAAGTCCTCCCATATATGTCACAGTAACTGTGGCTAATTACTGAAAGTATTATCACTGTTGCTGAAAGTCAAGGGCTACAAAATGCAGTGCAGTTTTGTGGTGGCTGTGGGCAGAATGGAGAATTTTGATTCACAGTGATGCCTTTTACTGACTGTTAAAATGCTCAGCCTAAGCTAGGTTGCATAGCTAAATTGCCACTTAATTGTGAAGAGTATTAATAACATGATAACTGACTTAAAGTAGTGCATCACTTGTGCACTTTTATTTTTGAATTTTTCTAATATGAATATACTTTTTAAAAAAAATTCAGAAAGTGAAGGTATTTAAAAACCATTTTCTTCTTTGCTGCTCTAGTATGGTGAAAATTGTAATGCTGGCCTTGTGTCTTAAGGTGGCAGTGCCACTTCAGTTTAGAAGACTGTAATAGACTTAGGGCTGGTCAGTGTGTTGGGGAAAATGGCAGTTTGTATGCCAGGGATTTACTGGAATTTACTGAGTGAAGTGTTTGCTTTGGTCTGCTGTGTTTAAGCATGAGTTTGGTTGCATATGTACTTTTTGTTATGGTAAGGGGACTGTCAAAGGCAGCAAAAAATTTGTGAGAGACTTCTATAGCTTTGACTGACAATTGATCAAGGATTGTTTCTAATGTTAGTCTTGGGAGAGGGTGTCTGTTTTCCACCAACACAGTCCTCCAGTAAACAGTAGACAAGCATGAATCATGTCCTATAGAGATGTCAAGGAAATAAGGCAACTAACTGGTAGCAGGGACGAAAGGATGCTTTGTAAGTCTGGTCACTTTTTAGATTAAAGTGGGAAGTGGGAGTGTGGGGGGAGTTCTTGTATATGATGTAAATCTGCTCAGTTTTCTCAAACAGCATCTCTGTGGGCTTTAGAGCAGTGTCTGCTTTGGGTACACTTGACACAGGTTTGTGGATTTTGGCTGTTCTTTTTGTTTTGTTTTTTAAATCTATGAGGATGTCTGTTGAATTCGTCATGTTCTTTCCATGGACTTGATCAACTCTAAGAACCTAAATTTGCTTTTATCTCCAAGGAATTTAGTTGAATTTTTTCCCAGAGCTCAACTCTTCTGGCTCTGTTTTATTTGGCCTCATAAGGATATAAAACTATATATGGTTGAAACCATAGTGGCATAAATTTTGCACATAAAAGTAGTATTATTAATTTTACTTAATTAAAACATAATGTATTAGAAAATAGAAAACCAGATACCTTTTCTACTCTGGAATGTTTTGTAGGCTCCAAAAGTAAAAAAAAAAAAAAAAAAAAAAAGAAAAAAAACACCCCACATTTTTATC
>VXAX01007031.1:1080800-1167601 GCA_013399835.1 Leptocoma aspasia | reverse complement strand
AAAGAGAACAGAAACCCAGCATATTTTCTGTCTAGATGTGTGGGGTTTTTTTCTTCTGATTTCAAATTTTATTCTTAAAACATTGAAATCTGTCATATGAGGCCTGATTTGTCTTGAGGGGACTTCATTACTTTTGTCAATTCTATTGGGTGACTGGCTACCAGTTTACCTGAGCAAACTTTTGGCGCTTTTTTGTTGGTTTGTTCATGTTCAGGAACATCTTTTTTTGCTTTTGTGTTTCAGGACAGTTTGGGTTGTAAGGGACCTTAAAGATCATCTCATTCCAAGTGCCCTGCCATGGGCAGGAGCACCTTCCACTAGACCAGGCTGCTCAAAGCTCCATCCAACCTGTCTGTGAACACTTCCAGGGATGGGGCATCCACAGCTTCTCTGGACAGCCTGTTTCAGTGCCTCACCAACCTCACAGTAGACAATTTCTTCCTGATAGCTAATCTAAACCTGCCCCCTTTCAATTTAAAGCCTTTATCCCTTGTCCTATCCCTACATGCTCTTGTAAAATGTCCCTCTCCAGCTTTCTTGCAGGCCCATTTAGGTACTGGAAGGTGATTTAAGGTCTGCATAGAGCCTTCTCTTCTCCAGGCTGAGCAACCCCAACGCTCTCAGAAGATTAAAACATTTTAATTTCCTTTCTTCTCATGGTAGAGGATTGCAAGAATGGTAGTCTTCTGTGTGTTCTAGAATGAGGTGCTAATCACAGAGCAGTCTTAAATTTAGTATTCAAAGTCTGGACAGCTTTAGAGTGGCCGACAACTAAATAGCATATGTTTCTACCCGGTAGTGTACCTTTAATTCTCACTCTCTTCCCCATTTCTGGTTGGTGTTTTTCTTTCTCCTTTTAAGAGTGACTGTAAACCTTACACTCTGAATTCAGAGTCTCTTCAGAGGTGAGTGAGGCTTGTAAGTATCACCCAACTAAATACAAGTTATTCTTACAGAGATTTTGTGCTTCACTGGGATTTTTATTTCTGCTTGTATGTTCAGGGATAACTGGATTATAGAAAGATAAAACTCTTCAGAGTATTGAGATTTTATTTCCTTGGCAGTCATAGCACCATGTTATTAAGCAGTGAGGGACTGTCCATGCCTGTTTGCAAGCATTGACCCAGCTGTGCCATTTAATGCTGCACCACGCAGAGGCAGTGAAAGATACCTGCTGAAATTTCCCCATTTGAATCCAGTTGCAGTGGATTTGCAGTCTTGTATACTGTTGTGTAGTGGTCAAATACCAATGTTCTTGCCACTGAGAAAGGCAGAGGGCAGATAACAAATGGTAGTTTCTAATTGCCTTAAAGTTTTTTTTCATTATTTAAGGTGGGACCACCTCCATGTACTTACCTCTTCACTGTGAGGCTTCATTCTGTAACCTCAGAGGTGATAGATTGAGGGAGACATGTGAGTTGACATGTTTCTTCTTCTTCAGTTGTTTCAGGGTACTTACATGAGCATGTTGCACTGTAACCGTAGACAGTCCCACAGCTGACAACAAGCCCTTGGAAATGACCTGATTTCCAGATGGCTCATCTTACTCCTGCACAAGGAACACTCGAAGTATGTCTCTCTGTTCTTCACAGCCAAGGAAGGGTCTGCATGTGTGTATGGATGCAACAAAGTACAAAATGGATTCAGCTTCAAGCTAAATTTTGCTGGAGTTTTATCTACTGACAGCTAAAAAGAAGGGGAAGAGGAACAGCAGTAGTGACAATAGTGGGGAGAAAAAATGGAATCGGAACATGGAAGGGAAAACCAGAGAACTAAGCCATCTGCTTCCTGTGGTGCACTCATGAAGGGGGTCCTCACATTTTTTTGTTACATAAATGAGTTAAATGCTTATATATGTATCTTTAAAAGAATGCTTTTAATTCTTTATGCTGCTTACAGCTTTAGTTGAGGACAGCATGTTTAGAAGACTATATATGAGAAGAGGCATAATACGGAATGATAGTAAGTTAAGCCAAGGATTCAAAGACTCTCAAACCTGGCAAGGAAGATTAAATGATTGTTATTATTTTCCTGGAAATATCTAGTTAGCAAAATGCTGCTTCAGCTCTTCCCAAGAAAGTTTCTTGCTAGATTTGTCAAAATGCAACATTGTAAAATTTCAACAAATTTTTTAAGAAAATCCCATCAACTTACCTTTTGAAATATTTTCTATTTCCATTACATGTGGCTTTTTGCAAGCCTCTGGTGTCACAAATCACAGGCTCTCAGTGCCCAAGAAGTGCTGGAAAGTGGTTCCTTTCTGTTGTTCCTCCTAGGGAAAGTGTGCAAAATTGTTAGTGTGGTGTTAAAGGCATGACTGTATTTGTCAGACTGAATAGCTGATGGACAGGTTGTTTAGTTTTAATTTTTTCCTGGCTTCTGGCAACAAAAATAACTTCTAGTAGTGATGTCTTGTGCTTTATCCTGACTCGAAGAGGGTATGGAATGATCTGATGAAAAGGTGTCTGCTTCTGTGTCTGTTAAAACAATGGGGAGCAGGCTAACTGTGTGAATGCATGGGGCAAAGCCTCAGAAACTTCGTTAGTATAATTCCAATATTTTCCTGCCTTTCTTCACACTTTTCCTCAAATTCACATATTAAAAACAGAGTTGTAGAAGAAGATGATTTTCTTTTATGTATTTAACTTCATGGACTATAGCATACCTTTCTGACTTTACACTAATGTTTTTGTGTGTATTCCCATAGAATGCAGGTCTGATTACACCTAGTGTTTTCTTTAAGGAAGGTGCTAATTTCGATGCTGTGCTTCTGAATAATGATTCTGTATGGGTATGTAGAAGGTGTTGTGTAGGATAGAGTGTTAATAAAATCATAGTTTTTGTATTAAAGACATAATTTTTTAAAATTCAAAGACTTACTTGAAAACATGCAGTAGGATGTATTTAAAATATAGTATAAAACATAAATTGAGAAGATGGAGCTTTTCAAATCAATGGACCGCTTAGTATTTGCAAAAACATGAGAATACTTATTTGGATCTGTTGGTTAGCTTTTCCCCCATCTGCTTGTAAATTCTTTTGACACGTAAGCAGAGGAGAAGCATTGATTTTCTGTAGCAAAATGCCTATGGTTGGAGTTGCCAACTTGTTTCAAGAGGGTGTGATGAGGGAGAGAAAAATAGGCATAAAAGAATGACATGACATTGCTGAGGAGATGGGCAGGTTTGCATGACTGTTGTGGCAATGTGTTAGCCTGAGAGCAGATGTATGAAATTGCTGGAGCTGACTTCCTGAAGCTGTTGCCTGTTGGTCACAGGAGCATGTGATACCTTTAATATGAAATTTTAAGGAGCAGTACAAAAGAAAGCAGATTTCTTTTTTTCTTCTGCCACAAATATAACTTAGATATCAGTACCAGTTATTAGAGATGTCTTATGTGGATTGAGCAAAGCTAAGAAATGAGGCTGGGCAGGGAGAGGAGTCAGGAAAGACAGTCTTGGGATTGTGGTGACAAGTCTTGGCTCAAAGTAAAATGTAGAGGTGTCTTGCACATTCCTGGATGTATTAAATACTTGGTATTTAAGTATCCTCATAGGAAGGACTACTTTCTGGTAGGTAGAGAAGTTTCTCTTGTTCAAAAGGTTAAGTTTGTCTCTTTAGGGTCTATTTGTTTACTTTCTTCACTACATCAGTTTAATTGGCAGTGCTCAGTTTTGAGATTGATTCTTAAACTCATGAAGAATTGAAATAAGACAAGTTATGAATGCATGAATAAGTAAAGGGTATGTATGTCTTTCTTTTCATGTTAAGCTTGTGTTACTAGCTCCAACTTTTCCTGCTTCCTTCTCTTACAAGACCAATCAGAAAAAAAACCAAAAACAAACCAACATGCTGTTGCCATACAGAAGCATGTATTTATCATCCATTTTAATATTGACTGAGGCTAATAATCCCCTAGGGTTGTGGCCTCTGGGAACAGAGCAATTAAGTTTCTGCAAGTTTTCAGCAGTATATGAATGAGGTAATATACAGGAAAGCATGCATAGGCATTATTCAAATACTGTGCAGGCAGTATCTCCTATGTTTCTAAGCAATTTTGTTTGCTTATGGAAGCAGAGATGAAATGCATGCACAGTGGGATATTGAGGTGTTATTTTGGGGAGGAGCAATTTGTCAGGAACTCTGCAATAGAAAGTTTTTATTTAAATAGGAAATAAGCTTATTGAAATTTTAGGTAACATAATTCTGATACTGCTGCCTAAGTCAGAAGACATAATTTAAAAAACGAATTTATAATACTTAGCATTATGAATTAGTGACCTTTTCTAAAAAGGCTTCTAGAGGAACATAGCAATTTACAAGTCTGACATTTCTTCAAGTCTGCAACTTTGTAAACTTGATTTTAGTAAAGAAAATGTGTTTAGAATTAATACAGTGTATAGATTCATAGACTACTTCATGTATCTGTCAGGGTGACTGTGTTGCATTACAGTAATGAATTCTTGTTAAGTATGTAAGGGATGTTGTTTTGTAAGTTAGACTGTGACATTACAGAATTTTAGCCTTATTGCTGCAGGTCATTTTACATCTTTCTTTGAATAACTGTGTTTACATTTAGATGATGTATGTTGAGAAAGTTGAGGCTGTCTTTACTGCTGCTGACCCATATTCAAACTTAATGTTGCATTTACCAAGTTAAATGATTGGCTATTAATTAGTTCTGTTTACAGAAACACGGAAATACTCATTAGGTTCAGTGGCAGTGTCAGGTGCATGTGGATTGCTACTTTGCAGTTAGGAAAAGATGCTGCACTTAACTTTAATCATATGCAATTGTAATGGGATCTTGTGCACTGCTAGCCTGTGTCAGCAGACACCAAGCAACTCTTCATGGAAGAATTCTAAATGAAAGCTGGTTTAGTAATTATGCTGGGGATCTCTAGACTCATTAGGCAATGGGTCAAGAACTCAGATTCTCCCCCTCTTCCTCTCTTGCTGTGCAAATGTTGCAGACTGTCAGTGAGCATTTTGCAGACCATGGCTAAGAGGCCTGTGCCATAGGGAGTTCAAATTTCCTCCATTAAAACTTTTCTTTCCCCAGACTGCATTTATGACATCTGCCCTGCTGGATCAGGGACTGGGAGGAACTCAGGCATTTGTCCTGCTTTCCTCAGTGCTGCTTTTAGCTCTCTTATTTGAAAGCTAAACTCTGAATGAGAATACTATGTTTCTTATTAAAATAAAATTCTTTAGGACTTGAGCAGTTTGGTGGTGTCTTATGCTTAGTTCCTCCCAAATCTTTAGAATTTCTTCAGAATCCTTCCTTTGTTAGAGTGAAGAGAGATTAAAAATGTTGGGCTCCAATTAAAAAGTAGTGACTCTGGCCTTTTTTCCTCATGCCACAGGAAGAATGGGTATCACAGTAGAGCTTTGTCTTTTTTCCTTAGAGGTGCTTGTAGGAGCAATCCTGACACTTTACAGCAGAACAGTGTAAATTCCATAGTTAAATAATTTCCTTTCCCCTGAGCAAATAGCTTCCTTGATGCCCATTTCATATACTGGTGTGCAGCATTTCTGCTTTTGGGGAGCGTTCGGCAGAGAGATGTCGACTCACTCCAGGGTGTGCAAAAATAACCAGTCCTTTTTCCAGCTTTTATCTCTAGTTTGAACTTTTTCAGCCCTGCCACAAGATGCTGGCCTGTTAAAGGGCTATACTATAGCAAGAATTGGCTGGCATATGGTTATTAAGACATAAATGTGTGTGCGGAAAAATACTGATCTCTTCTATTTAAAAGATATTGTAAAAGTCTGTTTCTTAAGAAAATACAAAGATTGGAATGCATTACATTTAAAGGAAAAGTGTGACCAATTGTTTCACAACAGCTGTCTCAGATGATGTTAAAAGAAATCCCAAAATATTGTTATGGTCTTATTGACTGCTTGGAATAATAAGTAGGTATTCAATTCAGAAAAAGAGGTGAGTATTTCTGGTTTTTCTCCCCTTTTAACTCTGAGAAACTTCAAGACACTTAAAAGCATTAGCATCACTATGGCATTAGAAAAGCTGTAGTAATGAAACGACGTTGCAGTTTGAGCATGCATGATAAAATGCTCTGTTCTGCCTGAAAAGTTGTGCTTATGTTACTCCGGGTTTAGTCTAGAATGGAATTTAATTCTCTGTAAGTAGTCTGTGTTTAAAAGAGTGGTTAACCAGAGGAGCTTCTGTTAAAATCTAGGGTGCTAAGAGAAGGGGATATTGACCTTTTTCCAGTGCCTTTTCTGGAAAGCATGTGCATGAAACTAGCCATGAAATAGGAGACTTTTTGTTCTGAGAGTTGTTGGAGATGTTTTCCCTTGAGTCTTGGCATAATGGGATGGGCAGTACAAAGTACTTTAAAAATTAGAGAAATTACTTTTGTTTCCTTAAATTGTCTAAACTAATAGGCAATAGGCCATCCCTACAGTGTATCTGGAGTAACTGTAAAAGTAAAAGGTAGTTTCTTATAAATATATTTGCTTACTCTTTATTCTGTTTCTTTTTTCCTTTATAATAATGATTTCACAAATATCAGTAGAAATGAAAGACAAAAAGAGCCCCATGCTTTGCTTTCTAAAAAAATCTGAAAAAAATTCTCTGCAAGCAAGAAAAATCTTTGATTGAGGACTTAATTAGTCCTTCCCTTCAATGAGATTAGCAGTGTATGTTCTACAGTGTATGTTTAGTTCAGAAATAAATAAATGTGGGAGTTCCTTGATAGCAATAACAATATGCTAAACATGAAGTTTCTTTAGAAGGACGTGAAAAGGGGCTTTTTGTGTACAGCATTTGGAACACTTACCATATAATATATCAACACTTTGCGTGTCATATATAGGGAAGACAAAGTGCTGTATACTAAAATACACTTGGATTTTACACGTCTATGTATGGAAACTGGAAGGAAACCCAGAAATCTTTATGTATTGATGCAACTCTCTCTCTTGAAAAAGCATGCTTATTGACTTAAGTATAAAACAGTAGTCGGCTGTTTTTCTGCTGTCCTTTGATTTGTCTACTGGAAACAGTAAATAAACAATGGGGTCCATTATTATTTGTGTTCCCTAAAATTTATACAGCCAGGTAAAGATCTGAACTGTGCCATGGATTTCCATTTGACCTTAGAGTAACGTTTGGTTTACTCTGTATGGTGAAATGGGAGTGTGGCTTAATTGGTTTTCCTACAGAACGGAAGTCTGGGGGTTTTTCTGACATAAAAATGGCTGTTGAACTACTTGTGTGGGGACTTCTTAAAAATAGTTTGTTACTTGTCCTTGCTGAGGCATCCTCTTTTTTTGGGTAGTGGTCCGTTTCTGCAAATGTGGTGATAGGGCTGGCCTGGTCTTTTATTTGTAAAAAATGTTTACTTGGTATAACCTTGGCCACTGATTGGAGACTACAGACACAAGAATGCCACTTATTCCAAATGATAAAACTGTCTAGTGTTTGCTTTCTAAATATTTTACAAAATATGGATAACTTTTTTAAAATTTAAGGAAAACCTTTACAAGTTACCATATAATTTAAATGTCGGGAATATTCTTTTGTTGTCCAAATGCTGTTTGTTGCTCTTCTGCTTTTATGACAAGCAATTTTACAGTTACCTTGTAAAACATGTAAACTTAATTAATATGGACTCGTATTTTATCATGGCTTCTCACTTTCTTTTCCCTCAGGAGTCATCTTGCTTGATATCAGGACTAGATATGTATGAGATAAGTGTCTTCCCAAATTCAAACTGGCCCAGTTTGTTGGAAGCTTTTATCTGAAGATGATTTTAGCTGGAAGGGCTTAAACTTAAAAGCCTTAAATATCAAAGTCAACTTGTGATACCAATTGTCATGATACTCTTGAATGCAGAATAAAACAAAATAATCAAAAGTTAAATAAAGCAATAGCTATGGCCTTTACAGCAAACACAGTAACATTTTATAGCAATAACCTATACTTTATTTCCAAATATCTCTAAGCAGTGTACAAACAGTTAAAGAAATGCATATCCTTTTGGGGGAGAACAGCAGATTCCTGCCTGGCAGGTGTGGGAAGAATCACAAAGGGGAGAACTGACTTGTCTGATTCTATGACAAGTCTTCAGCATATAATTTAGGGTGATATGTGGTTTTTTAAACTTCATGTGTCTCTCTATTCTATATGTTACCATGTGCTTGTTCTTGTTTTTGAGGACCTAATATAATGATCCCTATTTTAATTAACTTCTTATCATATCTCAGTATTCTTATGAGGAAGTGGGCAGTATACGATGTAATTGTTATTGCTGTGTTGCTGTGCGTATCTATTTAGAATTAAATAATACTTTTATATACTTTAATACATTATTTATTAAATGTCATCTGTACTTAAGAAAACAAATGAGTAGTCTGGAGTGACTTCTTTTAACAAAATCATAATTACGAAAAGCATGATTTATTAAAGATTTCTCCTCTAGTTGATATGTTTTCATTTTGAATACAGCATTAAATTGCAATTTTTACTTGTGTCATCAAAACAAATACAGCATGCAAACATTCTTTTAAGTAGTCATTTCAGAAGAGATCTCCAAATAAACTTCCTTCTCCAAAGCATCACATGCTGAAAATATATATAATTTCCTGGGCTTAATAAACATACCAGAAAAAAAAAAGAATACTAGTTATATAGTAGCATTTCTCTAAGAAGTAGTATTCTGTACTTCATCAAAGAACACTTAAAATTTAGTACATCCCTGCTGCATAACTTGAAAGTTCTGGCTGAACACTTGAGGTGTTTTCATATCATACTGAAAATTCTCAGCTAAAATAAGAAAATGTCATTATAGTGAGTTTTTCAGATTTAAATATTATAGTTATGGCCATAAACTCTAAAAATAGAAAGAATAAATCTGAGTCAGATCTACAAATAGTCAGTTGAGTAATATGCTTCATGTAGGAGATGGTTTCTTGGGGGCATTGGCTGTTCATAGTATGGGGGAGAAGGAACAGGGGGCAGTGATCCACACACAAATTACCTGGTGCTTTCAGTCATTTGATGTGTTTATTACAGTGCATTTATTGTATTTTTTAGTCACCTCTGAGTTTGAAGGTGTTTGTGTAGGACACGGCAAACTTTCTATCCAGTATCAACCTTACATTTAGATCTTCTTTTCAGAGGGTCTCTTCAAACCTACTGTAGTACCTGGAGACCTGACTTTTTTCTGTAGTTAAGCCTTGCTGCTTTGGGCTCTATGACTTATTGGTACTAAAAATTTTCTTGTATGTTTGTGATTTGATTGAAAATTTGAAAAAAAAAACCAACAGATTAGTTGGCTACTCTAGACTGTTCCCAAATATAGTTAACTTTTAGAAGTACGCTAGGTGAAAACTATGACATGTCAGAAACACCCAGTGTCTGTTGTACTCAGGTTTAGCAGGTTTTTAAGAGCGACAATTTGTGTGTTTGCTGCACTTTAGGAATGCAAAGTTTTTTTGAAAAGTATATTGAGTGTTACTTTGTCTTTAGCAGGGGTTTTAGTACTGGATTCAGGATTTTATGTTAACTGGATGTATAGCACATAAAGCTGTAAGATATGTGTTGTTTGTACTGATAAAAGGGTGGTCTGGAGGGTAAAGGTGGCCAACAAACTGTGATACAGACTTAAGGCATCCTCTCAAGCCAGAAATCTGGCTTCATGTTTTTTTTATAGATATAAGCTACACTTTTACAGAGATTGAAATTTAATAGATGTTCTGAAATAATCTGCAGGCCACAGATATTTCACAGTTCTGAGTTTATCAATAAATAAAATCCAGGTTATGTAGCTGTGTCTTCCCAGGTTGTTTCTTGGTTTTTTGGTTTTTTTTTTCTTTTGTAATTGTAATGAGACATACTGTACTGACTGTACAGTATTGACAGAAATCCTTTGATAAACTGTTCTCCAAATTGGATTTGTACTACCTGGCATTCTACATATGGGGCATATGTAGAATGCCAGGTAGTACAAATGTACTACCTGGCATTCTACATATGCCCCATATGTACTACCTGGCATTCTACATATTGGGCATATATAGAATGCCAGGCATTCTACCTGGCATTCTATATATGCCCAATATATAACTATGTGTTTTGTTGTTTTTGTTTTTAGTTTCTCCAGCAATTGATTCTCAAAACTTTCAATGATGACTAGAGAATACAGTAATTTAAATTGTGGATTATATTAATGTGGAAGCAGTTTAAGGCACTTTAGGACTAGCATTTACCGCAGACAAGCTGGAAGAATGACCTGAAATCAATCTCTTAACATGTGGAAAGTGCTACCTCAAATGCAATTAATTATTCAAATAAATATAAGATGAAATAGTTGGCTTGAAGGGTATGAGCTGGTGGTCTGTTGCAGATCATAAATGGAAGGTAATTTTTACTAATATGCAAGGGAAGGCACTAAAGTTCAGCTGATTTTTAATAGTTTTTTTAAAGTATCCCTTATGAAAACCAGGAAGTCTAATGTTCCCTGCTCAGTGCTGTTGAGGCCTCCAAGTGCAGCCATGTATCCCATTTTGGCACAGTGAGTCAAGGTAGAGGTAACCAGTTGGAGAGTGTCCAGAGGAGATAAAAATTATTAGCTGTCAAGGAAGCATGAAAAGAGAAATTGGTGAGAATTGAAATTTTTTGTTGAGAGCATGTCTCTCTCTCTCTAGGTGAATCAAAGAATATTCTGAGTTGGAAGGGACCCAGAAGGATCATGGAGTCCATAAATGGCCCGTAGGGGACCTTGGTGTTATTGGCACCATACTCTAATTTGCAGTGTTTTGTGAAGAACAGAATAACCTCTCTGTGAGGATGAATAAAAGTAATTAATCTGGAGACAGAGATTTAAGAACTAGGAAAAAATACTATTTGTGAGAATAGTTCAGCTCTGTGGTAATTTGCATATGAAGGCCAGGGCACCCCTATTGTCAGAAGTTTTTAAGAACAGGTTAGACGAGTGTCAGAGGTTGGTTGATTCCTCCATCAGATAAATGGATTTATGTTCTTGAGGTCCTTTCCAGCACTTTAATTATCTTGAAAATAGCTGTAATAGAAGTGACTTTTGTAGGAGTTAGTATTGATTAGTAAGAGTTGTTGGATTTTTATTTGAGACAAGTGAAGATTTTTTTTTTGCTTCAAAGCACAACTTAATGTATTTGTTGGGTAAGTCCTGAGCAGAAAACGCTTACATGGCCTTGATTAGAGTGAACTACCTCTTCTAAATTTAAAAATTACACTACCTAACACATTGTTTGTTTTAAACGTATTTGTTTTTACAGATGCTTTTGTCTTGCACAGTGACTGGGTTAATATTACCTTTCGTCACTGTACCTTGGCTTCTATGATCATCCTGGAAAAGTGAAGACATAGTAATGTAAAACTGGTATAGAAAGACACAAATATTTTTTATGGGAGATTGTCATAATGCCTTTTAAATCAAAATTGCTGCTTCTGGATTTATAATTATTACGGAGGAGTAATTTTTATTTATATATTTATTAGTGTCTGTTTTAGGGGACCGTACCTTCATTTCCTTTGTTTCTCCTCCTGACTAAAGGGGCTTAACCTGAACTATGTTTTAGCTATTAATATTATATGACACTAGTTTTTAATGCTTTTTTTGATTTTTTTTTTTTGCCTCCCAAGGTCTCTGTCTTGAGAAGCTGCCAATATCTTCCTCAGCAAGCAATCTCCATGTGGACCGTGAACAAGAAATTGTTACATGCTATGAGAAGGCTGGGGATATTGCTCTCCTGTACCTTCAGGAGATAGAAAGGGTAAGATGGGGTGATTTTCTAAATTGAAGATTTAAAGATTGATATAAATGCCTTTTAAAAAGAAATTTGTGTTACCCTTTATTTCTAGGAGTTATACACTGTTGCTTTTTATTTAGACTTTGAGGTACATTTGGGCAAAATGCAATACACTTGGGGCTCTGTTCTTTGGCTTGTGGATGCTGTTGAAGTGAGCTGGCAATATCTATCTGGTCCTCTTTCTCAGACCATTGCTTGCAAGCTTCAGGCCTGTCACTTGACAGCTGTCTTTGAAGGAGTTCTAAGACACAGTTAGGGTAATGAAAAACAGAAGAAAGGGGAAAGAAAACCGATGTGATGGAGGGAAAAAGTAATTCACACTGTTTTTAAAATACATGCAGGTTTTTATTTTCTGAGGGTTTTTGCTGTTTTATTATTGTCTTGTAGTGGCTGGTAGACTATGTGCACCGAAAGCTGATTACATATTGACAGCATTTTTAATGCTGATGTAATACAATTATTTCTAAATTGTTTTTTGGAAATCACTCTGGAGATAGCTTTTATAATCTTCTTCCTGCTCTCTGCAGCAGTCTTTTCTAACCTAACAAGAGTTTTAGATTTTTGAATACCATCACCTCCTGCTACCGAATAAGGTTGCAAATATGCTTTTTCATATTCTTCTCTTTTGTACACCATTCTTCACAAAAATTTCTGAAAAAGTATTATAAAATTTTGCTTAGCAGTATTTCTACTTGTTAAATAAATTATCTCTAATGTTATAGCCAGGAGCAAAGGAGTTTTTAGGTAGGAATGGAGGTAAAGCTAGAAATGGTCTACTAGCCACCACCTACAAATGGCAAAGATTTCTCCAACATTATTAGCTTCCATGTAAAAGTACACAAACCTTGATTTTAAGTTCTGTTTTTTTTCTAAATACACTTTTCTCCCCACCTTTTCTTGTGGTATCTTAGGTAATTAATGCCAACATACAAAACAGAAGCCCTAAGCCAGGGCCCACTGCACATGAACAAGAGCTTGGTTTTTTCCTGGAAACAGGACTTCAAAGAGCACATGTTTTATATTTCAAGAATGGGTAAGATTTGAATCTTTTATTGTGTTTGCTTTTTTATTTAGGTTTTGTATTTGTGATTTAAATGGGCATAATTTTTAGCAGTTGTGGATTCTGTAATTGTTAGGTCTCTTATTAACAAAATAGTAACATTTTGATTAAAATAGTAAGGCTGCCCATATTGTATTTATTTACATATTGGAAAATTGTTTAGTCAAATTGTATTAAGCAGAAAGCATTTTTTAGTTTTGCTTACTAAATGTAAGAACTTAAACTACCTTAAGCTTTAACTATTTGAAATTTACTATCAAACACTGTTAAAAAGTGATTGTCAACATACTGAAATTCTTGATTTTTATAATTTTGATTTTGTAATTTTTTTCCAAATCTCTTCAGTTATCACTTATTTTAACATTATGCTGCAGGATAAATGTGCATGAAGATCAACAGTATGTATACAAGTATACAATCTTTATTGTACCTGCTCTGTAGATCCCTTTAGATTCTGCATGGGACTTCCTTTATAATTTATTTTAAATAAGGCTTTGCTTAAAAGCCTAAAAATAAATTTAGTTACCACACAGAATGAGAAAACTAATATAACTCTCCATTTTTAAGATCTTCAAAACTCGGCACAAATGGGTTTTAAGTACATTTCTGACATTTGTTGAAATCACATCATTTAAAAATTTGTTTCTGGGGCTCCTTATTTCACTAGGAAAATGTGATTTTGTTGAAATACTGGAACTCTTGATAGGACTACTGTTTATTACCAGAAATGTTTCTTATTCTTTCCAATACATAAACCATAGATGAAGAACATCATGCAGTGTCTGTAAAGAGTTCGAGATTTGAATGTACTGAAGGTAGGGTAAAGAAAACTACCTGAGTTTTAAGCTGTTCAGCAATTTCCACATGGAAATGATCACTACACTTTTGAAATCTCTTTCTTGAAGTATTGAAATAGTGGTGCAATAACATGATCTGAGACTTACACTTTAGTTCTGTTTTCATAATTTAATTGCAGGAGGAATGGAATGTTCTGAAAGCTAACTTTTTCATTTACCAGAGCTAAAAATAAGATCTCTGTTTTCATGTCTGCACAAAAAATAAATAAAATACAGTTACTGCAAAAATCCCAGTGGCAGTCATGGTTAAGAATAAGCTAAGAATTCCACATTTTGAAGAATTTTGATTGAAGGCCAGGGATGGAAATGGTGCGTTTAATCTGACGTGTTTTGTGTAAAACCAACCAGCAGTAGACATAGCAAATTGCAATTGATGAAGAAAACAAAAAGCAACTGCACAAAAAAAGTCATGCAGTGGATTGTTAAGGAATATCCAGCCAGGAGTGTTTTTCCAGATCATATCATCTGGTCTGGTGTGAACTTTGAAAGGTGATTTTATTCCATGTGCAATTTAATTCTTCACAGTGAAGTTTTGGTGATCTTGTTAACTCCTACACAAGCATATATATATATATTGCAGTCTTTAGTACAGTGGTCACTTGCAATTTATGAGCTAATTACACATTATATATCGAATTTTGAATTTCTTTTTCTAGTTCCATTAGCCAGTGGTACTTTTTTTGTGGTATGATGTGAAGCAAGGTTTTAGGAAAAATAACTCTGTGACAATAATTATTTTTGATATTCCTGCTGTTACATCCTTTAGTTTCCTTCCTTAATTCAGAGTCAATCACAGTTCTTTCAATATTTCCTGATATGGTCATTGTTCCAGGCTGCTTCTTATGTGGCTGCTTTTAGGGATTGCTTTTTTATTTTTTCATTTTTTAATTTGGGCTTACCAGAACTGAAGAGAACATCAAATATATACTTTTTCTAGTAGGGATAAATTATAGCCTGCTTTTTAATAAATCTATTTTAAGGATGTTTTGTTTCATTTTTAAATGTGTCATCCCTCCTGATGTTAGGTTTATAGAAAGTAGATTTGAGATCTTTCCAGTAAGCTTTGCAACCTACTTCAAGTTTGAATGTAATCTAAAGTCATCTTTGTACATGTTTGTCAGTTTCAAACCAGAAAAGAAAATAAGGTAACTTTTATATGAGCTGGAAGACCATAATTTCAACAGTAACATAGGAAGTATTGCTGCCTACTCATAAAGTTGGTTGATCTACTTCAAATTTCCCTTTCATTTGTTAACTGTACAGAGATTTTCTATTAAGTGGAGTTATCAAGATTTTATAGAGGATTCAGTGATTATCTTTCAGGTATGCATTATCTTTTATAAAAAACTAGGAAGTGCTTGAAACTAACTTAGCCTTTCTGCTAAGTGGTGGTATTTTGAAAATACATGGAAATGCAATTAGCTAAAAATATGTTGAAGTGGAAATAGTCTGAACCAGAAAAGTGTTAGTTTAGTGCTAATAAGACACAAAACTGAAATTAATGGTTTCTTCTGAAGCATACAGAATTTTATTAAAGAAACAAACTACATACCCATTTTTCACTTGGGAGGAACATGTCAGCTTGGAAATGTGTAACAAAGTAGTTGAGGAAGTTGTTCTAAAACTTAGAGTAGGGTTTGTGTGTTTTTAACGTTTTAAAAAAACGTTCTGAAATGTAACTTTCCATGCTTTTAGGCTGATTACATAACTTGTATAGTAGTTGCTTTGTAATTTTATGTTGAGGAAGTTCAAAGTCTTGATGTTTTTCCAAGAAAAGCTGTGAGCACAGGAACTTTGCCATTGGTATTTAACATAGCTATTTTCAAGTACAATGCCCCTGAGAAAGGACAGCTCTTTAGGTACCCAGTTTTTCTTCTATCCCAGTATTTGCATTGTTGTGAGATTTACAAGTGAATTTTGTCTGGTTTATGGTTTTTATTTTGGAGGTAGTAATGTTCACAAATATACTGGAAATGTACGCTCTTGAAGAAAAATGGCATTCTGGTTGAAGTCTAAAATCGGGAGGCCATCACGTGAAAACCAGACTTACCTAGCTTTCAGAGCTATTTTTTTGGCTTCTCCTCTATTTTACACCCCCTCCAAGGATATTGCTCTGGATCCAGACTGCAGTTTGGTCTAGTCTCCATCATGGTTCACATACTCAGTCAAAACCTGAGGATCCCAGGGATGATCTGTACTCCTCATGGGGCCATTACCTGTGCTGGCACAGTCACAGTGAAGCAAGACATTCCTAGTCTCCTCCAGCAAGTTGTTTCTTATAGACTGGCTTCTTCTCCATAGAAAATTAGCCCTGAAAAAAAAGGAATAAAAAAAATCAACCAGTTTTTCTCATTTTTTCATAAAATTGAGATAATTGATTTATATTGACTTTAAATATTTGACAAGCACAACAAAAGCCCTCCTTTGAGTATGGGACTTAACTATATAGCATTTCTTTTATCTGTTTTTCTCTTTTCACTATAGCATATAGCAGAAATAACACAAGAATATTGCTCTCCTTCTGGTAAGAGAAGAACAGTGGATGAGAGGCAGTCTGTAGGTACTTCTGTTCCACATGTGTACCTATACAGTGCTCACAGCTAGGGATTTTACAGTGAAGTCCATGAGAGAAGGATTTATGTAAATGCTTCACATAAATGCACATGAAGATCCTGTAAGATCAGCTCTCCTACTGTGTTAGAATATAGTGCTAGATACCTATCACTGCATCTCTTGAAATCCCATTGCACATCCTACATCAGTCTCAAAACAAGTTGGTGTTTAAGTAAAGAACAGAAAGTAAGATGAAAACATTGAAATCCTACAAAGTATCACGTTTCTTATATGTAAAATATCACTGCTGTGTGTTGGAAAGCAAACAAAATCACTTCTGTTGCAGTTTTCAGCACAGCTTTGTTCTCTATATGCCTGCTTTCGTATTTGAGTGGTTAGGAAGCTAAGGCAAGAATATATTCAAGATAGGAACAAAAATAATTTCTCTGTGATTCCTAGCAAAAATAAGTTTTCAAAGGATACTTTGTCTGTCATATCAGATGTTTTCTTCATCCTTGTTTCCAATACTGTTTTTAACTGTTAGTTTTCATTGAAAAAACCTTATTTGAATATAAGAGGAAATTATTATTCCCTCAGATATTCAAGATAAAATCATCCATTACGAATGCTTTCTCTTTCAAACCTTACTGTATGTTTATTGCTCAGAATTATGTCTGAACTTCAAGAGTTTAAAATAAGATTTCATTATGAAGTTACAGGTGGGAAACCTGGCAGTGTTACATGGAAGACTAAGGTGGATATAAACATAAAGGAATTACTTTTATTCAAAATCTTATCAACTTTTGTAATAACTGGTTATACAAAGAACAGTGAAAGACTAATGTTAGTATCTGAGCTGATGTTCAAGACTGATACTCGTAATAATTTGTAGCTGGAATTCTGACTCCAGCTTACTTTTTCCGAGAAGGTACTTAGCATTTTTTAACCCACGTGCCACATCTTGCTGACAGTGCCTGTTGATTGCATTTGCAAGTATCAGATTGAAGGTTTTTGTTTTTTGTTGAATTGTGATGGCTGGCAAACAGAATGGTCTTGGATCGTCAAACAGGGGAGTTAATATTTCGTACACTTCCTCTGCTCCCCTCAAAATGCTCGTTTTACTGCTCTACTTAATGCTCTTGTTTTTCCACTGTACAGATGAGTTGCTATTGTCATTTTCCCCAGACCCACTCTTCTCCTGCCCTCCTAGTGTGCATTTTCCTTGTTTGCCTTTTGCTGGTTCAGGTGCTTGTTTGGTTCTTCTGGGGAGTCGTTTTGTTGTCAAAGAAACCATAGCTTTCTGTCATTCTTGCGAGAAGAATGGATTCACTGGAAGGTGTGATAATGGCTGGTGTGGCTGTCAGAAAAGAGATAGGACCATGCAGTTGACAGTAGGAAGATACCAAGAAGGAAGAATGGTGGAAAAAGGGAGCAAACACTAAGAGATGAGAATGGAGACGATGAGCTCTTCAGGTCGTGAGCCATTAGGTGGAGTAACCACCAGGGGAACTGCAGTCTAGGTAGCAAGTGTTTTCATTTTGAATGCATGAATGCCAGAATTGCTGCTTGATTGGGCTCTTTCAAATGCTTAGGCTTTTGTAGCTCTAATGGCACACTGAAGATATTTTATTTATAAGCTCAAACATCTGTTAAGAACTTTCAAGCATCAAGCAAATATGATCTTTTGTAGCAAATTTGGGAGTTTTCTTTCTGCATGAGGTAACAATGGATAAAATAAGAAGTATGCCATGATAATTTTTTTAAGTAGACTTAAAAAAAAATAAAGAGTAGTTTAGATTCTGGCAGCAAATTAGGGATTTTCTACATTTTATTCAGAAAATAATGCCCAGTGTTAATTAATGTTTTGTGAAAATTATATTGTATTCTGGGTGTACTGAAAGTACAAGTGTAAGTATGAAGGGAAGAGAGGGAAAACAGAACTGTCTGAAGTTGCAACTATGTTGCCTCTTGTAGATAGATATCCAAATGCTTACCAGGATGTTTTTCTAATTGTGGATTCACCTTCTTAAGCCTGATGGAAAACAGACACAGACATTAGTCACAATCATCCAAAGCAACATCCATTGTGCAGAGTATGTAGCCCTGTCCATTTGGTCAGGCCTTTAATAAAGTTATGGAAGCAAGCCATGGAACTGCAGCCCTTATAAATTTTTTTTTAATTTCATCTTTGAAAGGGCTATATAAAGTAGTATGGTAAATGGCATACCTTGGTATTAGGATGCTCTGTTACTCCTTAAGAATTAATCTCTTGATTTGTCACATTTCTTGCTTTTTGCTTATATAGTAACTTCTTTTAATATGAAATTGTTTCTGGCCTTAATACTGTGTAAATGTCTCTTAATTGTCTAAAAGTAATTAGTTAGAGTGTATGGATTTTAGTAGTTACTCTTTTTTTGTAAACATGTCAGTTATACTGAAGCTATTGAAATGTCAGTGTTCTGATTGACATGCATATTAAGAGTTTCACTTGCCCTACTCCTTACCTTTGAAATAATTCCTTTCTTTCCTTTCATATTTTAATTTTTGGGAGAAAAAAACCAAATACTAAAACTTGCAGTGTACCTATGAGTTTAAAAACATTGAATTTCTTTTTCTGTTCATAAATATAGACAGAAAGAGAGAGAAAGCACTAGAGAAGGTGGAAGTGACCAATTCCAAAAGTAACTTCTGTCTCATCACTTTGGTCAAGCCCTGTAGATTTCATTGTTATTGGTTTCTCTCCTTTTTAAAGATGAATATTTTAAAATGTGATATAGTAATGAAGCAATGAAGTAATAGGGTAGTATAAGTAGCTCAGCCTATACATCAGCATGGTTCTGGATGTGCTTTTCTCTCTTAAATGGGAGAAGTATTGACAATTTAGCCACCAAATTGCAGAGCAGGTGAGGTTTGGTATAGCTCAGTATGCAAAATTTTATTTTAGTTACATTTTTAATCATTAAAAGGCAGTGGTAGACTAAATATTTGTGGTTTTTGATTGAGAGGCATAAAGGAAATGCCTGACAAGCAAAGCCCTTCTCACTAATTGAGACAATATTACCAAAACATGCTGTAAGTACAGAGTAAATTAATCTTATTAACCTTTCTAAGGTTAATTTTAAAACATTCCTTTTTTAGTCTGTTTTGAGTATATTGTGATTAGATCTCACTAATTTTGTTATAAGGAATATTTGGGGTTTTTATCCTAATAACATTCCAACATAGACTGCTTCTTGTTGAGCAGTTTGTGTCATTCTTTTCTACTTTTTGTGTGTGTTTAAAACCACAAAAATAAGAAGTATTGGTGGGGGTGAGGTTTATCTGGACCAGTAATGCCAAAGCACTGTGTTGTCTGATGCCAAACATGCTTTTTAAAACCAAGAAACTTCTTAGTGATGATGGTGACAAATATGTTTGTGCCTGAAGTTTGCTACTGCTGGCCTTCATGCCTATATACAGGTTTTCTGATCCTGCCTTGAAAGCTTATCCTTGGTGCCCCTTGATTTTCTTCTGCACTTTGCTTGTATCATATCTACAGTTATTAATTTCTGTCTCTGTTTAGGAGTGGGCATCTTTGTATAGGCACAGTTAAGATATTTGCATTATTCTAAACAGAAATACTGTCTGAAATTTTCTAAGGAGCCTAAAATCTGATCTTGTATCAGAATAATTAATTAGGTTCTAACATGAATAGTTGGGGTTTAGGGTGCAAATATGTAGACACAAGGATGGAAAGAGGCCCTAAGGGCATGTCAGTACAGACTTTCAGTAGATCTTGCTTCTCAGCCTAACTGGCAGATTGCTACTTAAAGTGTCGAAGTAGGGGTTTTTTTCCTTGAAGATTTAAAGCAGCAAACATTCTAATTGTCTTTAAAAATGAGGAAGATACAATTCAAAGGAGTTGATTTGAGCATGTTCTGACAGGAGGCAGTCATATAAACACACATGTATGTAACTATGAGCGTCCATCTCTGGGATGTCTCTGTCTTGTCTGAAATCACCTAAAACCTGTCAGTTCCAAGTGAATGTTAATGTACCTTAAAATTCCTTGTCCCGTGAAAGGAAGGGATCTCCAAGTCGTTTACAGACACTGTGGGACATTGCTGTCTAGGTTAATGTGCCCTTTTGCACTGGCATTCAATCAGCACAGCGAGAAGTGCTGACATGAAAGCACATCTAGTGAAAAGCAGGTAAAAGCTGTGTGTGTGCCAGGCTGGGAGGGAAAAGCACGGACCAGAACAGCCACCGCTCTTCCCAATGTTACAAACTGTTAACAAATACAGGAAATGTACTTTGCTAAAAGCAGTGTGGTGTGGAGATCTACCATATTTTTAATGGTATATTTTGCTTCATTTCTTGCCTCTAAAAGCATTTAACTCAATTTTAGGGTGATTTAGATTGTAGTTTTGAGGTCTGTTTTTTAGTAAATTTCATGTAGCAGATGCTTGACAAGTCTGTTTTGTGTTTGTGTTGACATGTGCAGTGGATTGCTGTTAAATGCTTTATGAAGCAAAAGCTAGTTCTGTATTTTAACTGCTTTTCTTCTAGTACAATCTTATGGCTTTTTCCAGGATACAGTAGAACTTCAGTCACAAGCTTCAGTCCCTTGCAGATGCTTAAAAAAGTATAGTGGGTAACTAAAAGTAACCTGTCAAGAAGTGTTTGAGGGCTTGTGAAAGTTGCATGCATTTTCATAATGTGTTTTGTTATTGTTCTTGTAACACATCAAAAGACATAAACTTTGTATGGAAAAAATGCCAATTCCTAAAATTTAATGAAGTTATTGTGATTTGAAGTTCTACTGCATAGTATGTGTTTCATCTGCACTGGGAAAATGAAATTTCAAGCTGACAAGCTCTTGCTCATAACTCTTTTTCAACAGTTTTGCAGGGACCATTTCAGTTTTGTGGCAAGTCTGTTTTGTTTGGTTGCGGTTTTTGGTTTGGTTGGTTTTTTGGGTTTTTTTTGTCTTTTTTTTAGATCTTGATATAAGGACACATTTGTGACTTTGCAATACAGTCCTTGGGAGAGAACTCCATTCATGAGAAATACCTCTTAGACCAAAGGACTTAAAGCTGGGATTCCAGTGGATTGTTTTTGGCTCTCTAAAATATTTGGAATTTGGTATTACTGAATTATATGTATTTTGGCTTTCCAAAGGTGCTGAATGTATCCAACTTCAAATGAGTTTGGAGGTTTTCTTGAAATCTAGCCTAATGACTTTCTGTCCTTTCTTAGTGTACGAAGTTGGTGTAATAGTCATCAGCTATTGAGGCTGCCTGTTTGAAATGTATAAATTAATACAATTTTTCACACAGTTCTTTCCATGCAGATGTTTGCACAGGATGAATTTTCTTTAGTATGTACTAGCTGGTCACTCTATGGTCAAGCTCTACTATAGCAAGTGAGCTTTTTACAAACAATTTTTCTTTCTTGTGTGATTGGTGATTATTTGCTTTTAGCCAACTGGTGGCATTCTTTGGCATAACTTACAACTGTTCATATGGATTTTGTTACTTGGAAATGCTACTTCTTTTAAAATGAGCTTTTATATAAAAGTATTTTAGAAGGTGAACTTGTGCTGATGAAAGATGATGCCTGTGCTAGTGAAAGATGTGTAGAAACTTAAGTTTCTGAAATATCCTGATAATCCTTTATTATGTAAAACAGAACAGAGGTGAGTGCTGTCATGTAATCTGAAGAGTAAAATAAATGAGTAGGTCTCTAGGTAAAGTGATAGGAGTTCTACAGTTCTATAGCAAGATCTCTTGCATCAAACACTAGTTTCAGATATTCTGCAACTGAATTGAAAGAAAGTATCTGTATAAAAATGCTGGTCTTTTTCAATTTGTACAGAGTTGAGGTTCAAAAGTCAGTATTTTAAACATATTTTAAAATACAGTCAGACTAAGGAAGGAAGCTTTAACATCTGATTTATAGTGCAGTGCAGTAGTGCTTTTACTTATAGAAAGCTTACACAATATGTAATATTTCTTGTCTCTTTTGGCTCTGTCTTAGGTAAATGCTACACAACTTGCACATAACATCACACCTTTAAACATATGATGTAACAGCAATGATTTGACACAAAATACACTTTTGATCAACTTGAAATAGTGAAATGGTTGTCTTAGCTGTTGTGTTCATGTTGCAGAATTCAGTTGTTCAGGACAGCAAAAAGCTAACCCAGTCCTTCACCAGTTCAAAGACAAATTTTATTAATATAAAATAAAATATTCTCAACTGCTTTTATGTACAATAAAACCTCCAAACAACTGATAAAAAATGAGAAAAGGGTAAAGCTATAAGACCACTCAATATAATCTATTGTTTATATTGAGAAGAAAATTCGGATCTGCTAAAATTGTTAGTATCAATGATGCCTCTGAGGATCCTGAATGTCTGTCAAAGCTGTTTAAGCAACAGATGTGGAAGAAGTGTAGATGGAGAAACTTGGGTTGCAGAAGCCACATGAAAAGCAAGTCAGAGTCAAGAGCAGAACACTGATCCCACAGTCCTTTTCTGACCACACAGTGGGCTTTAATGTGTTTGTGCTCTTACCCTTCTGAAAAGAAGTTCAAAATTTTGTGTTTTGTATTGCTTTCGAGGTTACAAGATTTACTCATTTTTAATCTCCCTGTTTTAAGGTGTCAAGAGGCAGCTAAAATGGATTTTTTTTCGAAGTTTATACTTGAAGCCTAATGTAATTGAAAACTAAAACTGCTTTAGCAATGAGAACAACTTTGTTTTGTCTTTTTTTTTTTTTTTTTGAGGTAGTTGCTTCTTACTTTTTTCCTTGCTTTCCCTTGAGCTATCTACCAATCATGAAAATGTTTCTTTTTTCAATAAACTGTCAGGGAATGTTGTTATAGTAATCAGTGATGAGGTTCCCAGATGAATATATCTATACTTATATCTCTATCTCTTTATATCTATCTCACAGAAAGGCAATGAGGCTATGAAAGAAAAAAAGTAGCATGTATTTTAACAACTTTATTGAGTAATATTTTAAGGTGCTACTTCATCCAAGTTGGAATACTGTCAAATTCTATGTTTATATACAGGAACTTGACAAGAGGAGTTGGTAGATTTAGAGAGTTACTAAGAGCTGTGGAAACAAGAACTACACAAAACCTACGAATGGTAAGTTATACTAAACCACTTTCCTATTGTAACATCTGAATTTCAGTAGGCAGAGGAAGCACAAATATAGTGAATGAGTTAGAGACAAATAGTTTGATACGTAACATATTGATAAGGACCTGTTATCCAACACTTTATAAAGTTACATTTCCTGGCTTAAGTATGATTAATGAATGATTAAAGTAAGGAATGTTTGGTGCCCGGTCTCCCCCCTATCCCTTTTTCATGTTTGTGGTTATAATTAGAACCTAACTGGTCTCTGATTGACAGTACTTTCAACCTTAATTGTAATTGCCTTATTTATGAGTCAATGTAGTTTCATGTTTTTGTAAGGTAGTGGGGATGAGAACAGAGTGTATTGTTTTTGTGTGGTTTCTATTAAGTTGAAGGCTATCAAGTTATAAAGCCTCTTAAAGGAAAACCATAAAAGCAAAATCATGAAGATTTGTTACTTGTATTGTCAGAAGCTTGAATCTTTTATATAATAAAGTAGAGGCTCATATCTTTTACTGTCCTATAATTATTTTCAAAATATCCTAGATTAGTTCCCTAATACTGGGCCTTTAAAACTTCCAAGCTGGTAGTAAGGAAGGTAAGTGATTTCTTAATTCATTCAGTAACTGGTTCCTAGTAAATATATAAAAATTATTTAATAATAGGCTTTCAGTGGGGAGGGATAGTATTGCAAATTTTAATAGAAAAGATGAAGGGCTTCTTATGGTATAGGAGTTAAGGTGGAAGACACAGATCTTATGGTGTTGGCTGTGACTTAAACATTACACATCTGTTTTTGGGAAATGTTACTGGGAAATGCTGCCAGTTCTGTTGCAAATTTAGATCTTGCCTTCTTTCTACTGGCCTGGTAGAAAATCTTTGAATTTTCAACATTATGATACATAGTTGTGGAGGATCTATGCATGTGTGTGAAACATTAATGAGGAGATTAGCCTTGATAATTATGGATTATAGGATAACTTTAAAACGTTGAATTAGTATTATTTAATTAAATAATATTTATGTAAATATTTCTACAGTTAAATATATGGTGACAATAATAGTTGGTCAAAATAAACCTTTTCATCCTGATTTTCAACCTTGTTTCACTCTTGCTGAGCTTTGACAGTAGCTAACACTAGCACCTTCAGGTACGAGTTGTCAGAAGCCCCATTCAGCCTACAGGCAATAAGTGTCTGTGATGGGTTGATCTTGTCTGGCTGCCAGGTGCTCACCCAGCTCAAACTCCCCTTCCTTAACCCATGGGGAGGAAATAATCTAGAAAAGGTCTGAGGTAGGTCCGAGGTAAAGGCAGGGAGTTTGCTTAGCAGTCACAGGCAAAACAGGCTCTTCTTGGAGGAAATTAATTTATTGTCACTTAAAAGAGAGTGAGATGGTGAGAAACAAAGATAAAAACTGAAACACCCTCCTTCCACCCCGTTTTCTCAGGTTCAACGTCAGTCTTTGACTTCTGACTCTTCTACCTCCTCTCCCTACCCTCCCATTCTCTGAGTAGTGCACGAGGGGTGGAGGGTTGTGGTGAGTTCCTCTCTGCTGCTGCTTACTCCTCACACTTTTCCCCTGCTCCAGCATGGGGTCCTCCATTGGGCTGCAGTTCCTTCAGGGAATATCATCCTGTTTTTCACCATGGGTCTCTTTGCAGGCTGCAGTTTGCACTGCTCCACTGTGGTCTCTCCCATGCAAACGACTGCTCCAGCTTTGAAGAGGCAGTAGAGGTTATTGAGCATCTAAAGTTATTGATTGTCTTAGGAGCAGCGGCTGGGTTGTTTATACTTCAGAAGTATCTGAATTTAACTGATAAAATGGAAAAATTGCTTGTTATTGCTGTTATTTTTCTTTGTGTTTAGAGAATCAAACTGGGTACTTTTACCTTTTAAACAGCATCATGCCTGGTTTTATTGATGTTATGGAACACAAAAATACATTCTATATAAGTAGTCTTCATTAGAAAAAACCTGACCATTTTTTAAGAGTTTGTATACAGCATTTCTAGGGAAAATATTTATCTTTTGCTTTTACAGACAATAGCAAGACAACTTGCAGAAATTCTGTTACGAGGTATGTGTGAACAGAGTTACTGGAATCCACTGGAAGATCCTCCTCACCAATCGCCCCTTGATGATCCACTTCGAAAAGGTTCAAATATGAAGAATTATGCACTCAGCAGAAGACCACGGGTATACACTGGAGAAAAGTATGGCTGAGTTTATACCTCTTTTGTTTCTAAAATTGCAGTTGTTATCCAGTGCACTGGATAATTTAGTTTACATTTCTGAAAATGTAGAAGGAATTTGGCAGTGTGTAGATAGACGGATTCCCTGAGGAGAACTACAGAAGAAACATGCTTCTCCCAGCAAAAGTTTGTACTGTATACATTAGACCTTTTGTTCTCAATTGTAGAAGTATTTTCTTTTCTATCCTGGTGTATGTGATAGACTTAATATCTCTTATTATATGTGGGGTAGCAAATCAGATATTGCACATTTTAAAAGTTGTGTGCTTCTTCTAGACATCTCTTCTGCTTTATCATAGAAAGGAATATTCAACAATATGGAGATTCAAGTTGGCCCAGGAAGCATTATGAAAAAACAAAACATATCTAGAAATTTATCTAGCAGTTTCAAAGTTAGTTTATTTCCCAAGGCAGCTACCTTTTAGATAATCATCTTAGATTAGTTTTGGCATTTCTTTATGATGCCACCTTTTTGTTCTGTTTTAATCTTGCATTGAATCAGGTAAGTGACGCTTTTTTTTTTTTTTTTGTCTGGTATATCTCATGGTGAATTCTAGAGTAGCTATGGTATGTTTCTTCCTTCTTGAAAATGTACCTTTTTATTTCCAAACTAATCACCATTAGTATTAAATATAGATAGCCATTTCCTTGAATTTGAATTTTTTCTTAGAAGTGAATATCTTGATTATAGAAGTAGCCCTTCTTACATAATGGAGGGATATTTTGTTTTGGTGTTCACAGTATCTTTATATCGTAACATAAATGCCTGCAATATGACACCATTTGAATTGTTTAGCTGTATTTACTGCAGAGTTCCATTAATGAATCTTTTACACAGCAGCAAGCCCACGTAATTATGGTGCCTTTACTATTACTAAGTAGAATGGCCTTTATCTTCAAAGACTTCTAGCAGTTCTCCTTCCTGCATCCAGAATAGTTACAGCAGGTTTCTCAGGCTCAGTCTTTCAAATTTATGTTCTCCATTCTCAACTCATCCTTCATCCTTCAGGAAGCAACATGCTTCCTGCAAAAGTGAGGCTTTGTTCAGTTTAGTTCTCTTGTTCTTGGCATGTGCAGGTGAGGAGTTCCACAATTTCAACAGGGCATATAATAAAGTCCTTTCATCATGTCAGACTGGTTAATACCATACCACATAAAATATGTCCAGCCAAGTATCTCATCTCCAGCAGTGACTGAAAGCAAGTATCAAAGACCATGATACCTAGGAAATTTCTTCCTAGGTATTCTTCTGACCACCAACTCTGAGTCTGCAATGCACTGCTTTTTCTAAGTATGTTGCCTGACATTAGATAACTGCATTGTGTTCTTATGAGGATTATGAGTGTAATTTGGCTAATAGCATTTATGATTTTTTAGATCTCTGTGTTATTGCCTCTTCAGTTTTCTTCAGCCAGTTCTTCAACTGAGCATAACTTTTATGGTTTGCCTTTGGTTGATAGCTGTTTCATGCTTTCAGTTGCCTCTTTTGCCCTGTTACACTGAAATTACTTTACTCATGTGCTTGCATCTATCAGGAGAAACAGAAAATGTCAGAGTTCAGTCAATTTAACTGAGCGTTTTGCTTAGACGGGTCAAAGAAATTTCTCATTAATTTCTGCACAGAGAGGATCTTGTTTGAGAAAAATACGAACATGTCTACAAAAATATGTTTGAAATTGCAAGAGAAAATAATGTTTTCCTTTGTTTTGATAAGTGACCTTTTAGTAGTTCTCTTTGGGGCAGCATCCCTTCTTTCTCTGAGAGGGTAATTTCTCCAGCAGCTCCTTCCAGTCGTTATTCTGCTTTCTGGGTGTGACTGTCAGTTGGTCAGGTTGAATCTTCTTCCAGGTTGTTAAATTCTGCATAGAGGAGTGGATTGTTAAATAAGGAGCACTCTGATGCTTCCTCGTCACTCCTTATTCCTTATCGTGGGTTGTTCTTATTCATGACTGTGTTTTGAAATTTCTTTGTTATGTAATAATAAAAATGTATTCTAAGATTTAGAATACCCTTAAAATTCTGGTGAGCAGTTGCATTGATTAAACAATAAAAATACAACAACAGAACAGCTGCCCTGGGTTCTTAGCTGTTGTATATTACCACAATACGTTCACAATGTTGCTTTCAAACTGCCTGGAATTCAGATGTCTTTTAGTTTCTATTTTCTTTCAGGCATTGAATTACTGCCTATATTTCTAGTGCTTCTAAAAAACATGAAAAGATGTTTTAATGTCAGACAAGTTTTGTCTCCTGTCTATAATGTATTGTAGTTTAAACACCCTTGGGACCATAGGAATTGATTATTAACAACAACAAATTATTTTCTACATTTAAACAGGTAATTGTGAAACTAATGGACTGAATTAACAGTAAATAGTATTTGTGCTAATTCAGAAATAGTCTAGAGGAATAAATCTGAAGAGATAAAACATAGTCACTGACTTGGGGGATTTTTTATGTGTATGAGAATGGATGAATGAATTCCTGCCAGTACCCAATGCAGATTACTGTTGTCTGTCCACCAGCATAGAAGAGTTTTTAGAAAGCATCCAGTATTCAGAGAAAGCAATAAAGTCTAGAAACTAGTCGTATGCTAACCTTCAGCAATAAGTTAGAAGGAACTGTACTTTGTTACAATCAAATAATTCTACTACTTGGAACTAAGAGTGGTTATGGCAAACAGGTGAATATTGTCATGGATCTATTTTAAAATATTCATAGCTATTGAATGCATCAGGAAAAAATTCTCAAGCATATCTCATGAAAGACTGATAGAAGTATTTCTCCACATATTGCCTAAAATACAGAAGTTCTCCTGTTCTTGTTTCGTCCTGCCAGCACTTGAATCAGTGATGTAGATTGAGCTCAGACAGGTTAGGTGTAAGAGGCCAGTTCAACTATGGGTTTAGTGTTTACAGTTGTCAAATTATGTTCAATTTAGGATATTTGAATGAGTTAAGCTCTGACAGCTGTGGTAGTTTTGTTCTTTTATTGTGTTCAGCCAACTTTTCTGAAATGCGAATACAGAGCATTGCAAAGAAATGCATTTTCACCAATTGATTTTTCTGTGCAAGTTACTTTTCGTTTTCTTTTTTGGACATTTTCCAGTTTTACAGTGCTTTTAATAAATATGTGTGAACTACTCATAAAAGTAATGTGTTCTGCTTAAATAATTAATTCTCATTTTGAACAGCATCTTCTGTCCTCAAGAAAATACAGAAGAAGCCTTACTGTTGCTGCTTATTAGTGAATCTATGGTAGGTAAAATAGAGTGAATGTGCATTTGCTGTATGTGTGTGCTTTCCTTGTTTTGTTTGTTTTGTTTTGTTGGTTTCTTGGTTTTTTTTTGTGTTTTGTTTTGGTTTTAATTAAAATAGTCCCTTTTTTTTTTTCTTCCCCCAAGCCTTTGCTTTAATTGCTTTAAAATTGCTTTAATTTTCTGTTAGGAAAGCAGGCAGTTATTTCTGAAACTCAAAGTTTTGTTCCTCTGGGCCAGCAAGTGTTCTGGAGTTTTTCTCCTTTGGACTGGCTGTACCCAGCCTTCTTCCAGCCACAGGCAGGTGAACAAGCCAAGTCCTTCATTTGGCATCACTTACCAGTATGAACCAGTGTTACACCATGTTGGTTGCTATTCAGACAGACACAAAATCTAAGTTATTTTTATTGTAAAGAGCAAATAAAAAACTACTAGGAGAGCATAATAAACATTGTCAAAAAGTACCTTCCGTTGTGCATTAAACTTCAGTCACTCAAATTTGTAAATGATTTTTTATGATACTGACATTCAGTCTTTGCTACTGGATTATTTTTTTAAATGTCTCCATTTCCTCAAGAAATGATTCTTTTCAATGGTCTACTTGTGCCCTGTATCAACCTTGCTGCTAGTCATCAATCAACTGTCACGTACTGACATTCTCATACCATGTCAGTTTTATGTTATAAAATGAAATGCTGGAGCTTTTGCTGTTTTTTTAACTAGAGGGGTAAAACCTCTACAGTCTCAAGCATCATGCAGTTTGTCTAACTGCACATCAATGAGATGTAGTCTTTTAAGTTCTACAGTTGATTTGAATGCTTACATGTTTTGGAATAATTTCTGTTTTGCTACAGTTAAATAGGATCAGAACATTTTAGTGAACATTGTCCTAGTTGAACTGTTTTAAAGTGGCAGATATTTACACTGTAATGCTAACTGCTTTCCTCATTCCTAGTGATCTGCCTTGCAGTATTCATGACAGAATTGAGAAATTCTGTCTAGATTCTGGTTCTCATAATACAGAAAAATCGGCTGAGAAAACATTTCTACTTACCATGTGTTGGTTTTGCTACACTATATACTTACCACTGAGCGATGCCGTCTGTGCCTGAGGTGCCTGAGCACCAGTGGAGATGTAGAGAATTCTGATGTGAGCTGTGGTTTTGGTGTGAAATGAAAGCAGTCCCAGTTCTGCAAAATCTGACTACTGATTGCTGTGGTTGCATATGTAGTTCCTTACATATCATCATTAAGAAGCCAAAAACCAAATTAAAACTACTGCCTTCTTAAATGTCATTTCAGGTTACTTACAGCTTTTCCTTTGTGGATTAGATCTGCCTAATTATATCAAATGCTGTCACTCTAGAGCATATACCTTTAGCAAGCTTTCAAAATTTTTTACAGTAATTATTACAGATTATTTCAGGCAAAAGAGTTTGTTTCGGGGGAGTATAATCTTTGACATGATTGACTTACTTTGGCTATGTAATTTGTTCAAATTAGTTTTGGAGGGGGAAAAGGGAAAGATTGAGCATAAAGATATTAATCATTACAAATTTACCTTTCTGGGAGTTGAGACCTGTTATTTCAGCTTCAGTGCATGCTAACTTTCTAGCTGTAGTAGTTGTGAAGTAGTATGTGATTTATGATTCTGAAACCAATATTTGGGAAAGAAATAATGCTTAGAGAAGACTGAGTAACAGTTGGTGTTTTGATATGCTCTTGTGTTATTAAAGTACTATGATCCCTTACTTTCATTGTCTATGAATTAGTAAGAAAACACCCCAATTAAGGCCAGGTTGGACAGGGCTCTGAGCAGTCTGGTCTAGTGGAAAGTGTCCCCACCTATGACAGGATGATCTTTAAAAGGTCCCTTCCAACCCAAACCATCCTGTGGTTCTATGATCTGACATCCTCATGTTAACAGTGCACATGTATGTTGCAGCATGTCAGCTGAGTTGTGGTAACAGAATCACAGAATGATTATGTTTGGAAGGGACTTCCAGAGGTAATTTTATCCAGCCCCCTTGCTTGCCATCTGGAGCAGGCTGCATCTCTCTCCAGACATCTTTTGAGTATCTCCAAGGAGAAAGACTCCCCAGCCTCCCTGGGCAGCCTGTGCCACCGCTCATTAACCCTCACAGAAAAGAAAAAAGGTTCCTGATCTTCAGAGGGAACCTTCAGTGTTTCAGTTCATGCCCATTGTCTCTAGTCCTGTCACTGGACACCACTGGAAAGAGCCTGGCTCCCTTTTCCTTGTATCCTCCCTGCCGATATTTCTAACATTGATAAGGCTCCCCTCCTGAGCATTGTCTTTTCCAGGCTGAAGAGTCACAGTTCTCTCAGCCTTTCCTCATAAAAGAGTTATTCTGGTATCTAATACATCCTGGTGGGCATTTGTTGGACTTTCTCCAGTAGCTCCATATCTCTTGTTCTAGAGTCCAGAACTGGACTCAGTACTGCAGGTGTGGCCTCACCAGTGCTGAACAGAGGGGAAGGATCACTGCCCTCAACCTCCTGGCAACACTCCTTCTGATGCTGCCTGGGCTATCAATAGCCTTTTTTCCAGCTGGGCCAACTTGCTGGCTCACCTTGGGTGTCCACCAGGACCCCCTTGCATTCCTGTCAAGCTGCCTTTGAGCTGGGGAGTGCCCAGCATGTATGGTGCCTGGGTTTGTTCCCTCCCAGGTGCAGGACTTTGCCAAAGGCTTTGCTGGGGTTCCTGTAGGCTCATTCCTCCAGCCTGTTGAGGTCCCTCTGGATGGCAGCACAGCCCTTTGGCGTATCAGTTCAGCAAACATGCTTGGGATCAGGCCCAGTATCAATCTCTGGGACACACCACTAGTTACTGGCCTCCAACTAGACTTTGTGTCACTCATCACCACCTCCTGGGCTCAGCTTTGTGTGAGATTCTTAACCAGAGGAAAAATGGCTGAGCCTATCCTTCCTTCTGCTGGGGCTGCACTGAGTTACAGTGCTCAGGTGTGTTACAGGCTTGAAGTGTGTAAGTGTGGCCAGATGACACATTGCAGTTTAACTGTCACCTTAGAGTGTCTGAGACCATGGCAGTTCTGAAATACTGAGCACTTCAGTTCCTACATACTTTCTGTTTTATAATTATCAAGAAAATGATTGTTTAAATACACAAGATATCTGTAATAATTATGAGACATCCTTGTGCTTTGGTGTTGACAACCACAGTTTCACAAGAAGTGCTAGTTCACAGCTTGTTCAAAACTTGCGAGGAGCTGAGTCAAACAGTGATTGGAGATAGAGTTAAAAAGAAGTTCTTGAGGTTGACTAAATATTTATGCAGTGTAAAAAGTAAAAGCCAAAGACTTCTTGATCAAAAGAAATCAAAATGTCACTTTGGGGGTGTGTGTGTGTGCATGTGTGGGGTTGTTTCAAACCAAGGTGTGGATTATTCAGTTGATAATTTCTGAATTGTTGAGCTGATAATTCCTGGATACACTCCATATATCTCTTTGAAAAATGTTCAGTATTTAATTATTCTGATTTTAAAGATGTATTGAGTTTGTTCAGAGCTTAAAATGATACCTTGTTAAAGTGGAGAAAAAATTTATTATCCCTTATTGTATGTCATTTTTTGCATCTGAAACAGGGGGAAATAAGCTACCTATTAAAATTTAGTGTTTTTAAGTAAATGTACTAAGAGGGCCATGCCCTGTGAAATTAAAAATAAAGAGGGGGATGAGGAGAGAGAAGTATCTTTGGCTTCTGATTGCAGACTGCCAGATACACTAGCATTTGTACCAATGGGAATATTAAACACCAAGAAAACTAGAAATAGATAGGATATCAAGATAATGTGTTTTCAGAGGCTTGATTGTAAAGTGGGAGAAGCACTGGGTAGTTCAATGAGGTACTAACTACTCTGAAACCTAAATTTTGTCCTTTGCTCTTGAACATGATTTCTCTGTGAACATGGTCAATTCATTTAATCCATTTCTAGCTCAGCTTTCTTCCTTCCCAAAAGGAATGCTTTACTTAAGGAATTAGGTTTGCACTGTGTCTTTCACAAAACAGGTTTGAAAGTAGAAACTCTTACTGCAAATACGGCTTGATTCCAAAGCTGTGCCCAGAACCAGGATCAGTTTTCTCTTTTCAGTAGTAACTCTTGACGATGGTTGTGGGTTATCCTGGGCATGTTACCATTCACAAATGAGATGATAGTGTCATAGTGTAAAGAGAAAAGAAGTTGATTGCCTTATTTTACGAAAGCTGGAATAGAGGACTTGAAGATCTTTTGTTTTACTAGCGTACAAAAAATAAAGAGAAATTTTCGTAGATGAATATCCATTATATTGAAAATATACCGTTTTTTTTTTCTTAGAACTCTTCAGTAATTTTAAATACATTACTTAGATTATGGAACTAAAATAAAGTAATTAAAAATAGGTCCATGTAGAAACATCAGTCTTGCCACTAATATATAAAATTGGTAATTCTATCTGTAAATTAGTATCAGATCTCTTTTTATCCCTATAGCAACTACTGACTGTGAGGTTGAGTAGAATGGTAGTAACTGGAATGAAAATATAGCTTGAATTATAATGGTTGACTTGGTTTCTTTCTTTATGGTGTGTTTCAGGCTAACCGTGATGCTGTACTGAGCAGAATACCAGAACACAAGAACGATCGGATCATCAGTTTGCAAAGTGCATCTGTAGTCTACGATTTACTTACAATAGCCTTGGGAAGAAGAGGCCAATATGAAATGCTTTCAGAGGTTTGTTGGTAGTAGTGAATATTTATCTGTGTCATTGTTGGTGTTTTCTGTTCATCATGTTAATTGTGGTAGTAAGAAAGGGCTGAAAAAAATACAGGACAATGTTATTCTGACTGCTTTATAAATACAGGAGGTAGCTTCCACCCCAAAATGTTTACTGTCTAAATTTATACAAGTGACTTGAGGTGGCCAAACAAGGAAAGTTGCGTTGAAGGTGTGGTAAATGTTTAATGCCACAGAAATTCACGTGATTTTTAGGTGGGGATGCATGGATCTGCTTAAAGGGGTACACATTAAATGGAGAGAGCAAGAAGGAATGGCAAAGAATAAAAGCTGTTCTGGATATAGAAACCATAGATTTAATTTCCTAGAAAATATATTTGTAATGAATGGAAAAGGATTTCAGAAGAAAACTTTCTTTTACACTTCATAATATTTGAGGTGATCCATAGTCCTTACAGTCTGTAATTGTTTTGAAGCTAATAAAAAGGAAATAATAAAAAAATTTTCAGGTCTTTGGGAAATGTGTTACTTACATTGCTGTCTGATGTTTCATTATGTAGCATGCTTGTGTTTTGTTAGATTGTGGCAACTTCTTCAGGAAACTGCCAAGTATTGTTAACTGTTTTATACCTGTGGAACAGCTACAGCTCTTTGGGCAGAGCAGATCTTTCTGTTGCTCAAACAGTGCTCACCCAACAGCAGGGTGCTGTTGCCAACCACACTTAATTATTAGTCTCCAGAAAGAATATGAAGGCATACCCAGGAATTGGTTTGTTGAGAAATGGTTTCTCTCTACCATAATAGAGGACTTCTATTAAGAAAAAGATGAAAAAAAAATGCTCTAGTTCTTCTCTGGTATGTGTTGATGGTCACTTATCTGCATCTCACATGATGTTAAACCCTCAATTTGGGTATTCTTTTTCTTGAAAGTACTTCGTAGCTGCCAGTTGGGATACAAGTCAGTTTAAATCAGTACAATGGAAGGTGTTTCACAGAACAAAGGAGTACAAATCTCACACAGGACCAGCCCTACAACATAATCTAATCAGGAATATTTCCATTTACTTGCCACTACAGACACTATCACCTTCATGTAGTTTTAAGTGGTTACACCAAAGGTGCAAGAGGTGGCCACCCATATATTTCAGTCTAGATTTCTGAAACAGGAGACATCAACAAGTATTTAAAACAAAAACAAAACAAGAGACCAGAAACCTTGAAAACTTTGGTTTCTTTTTTTCTCTAAGTGACCGGCAACATTTCAATTTTATATAGCAGACTAACAACTAGGCAGGGATAGAGCAGCCCTGGGTTCCAAATCTGATTCTTACATTTTGTCTGGTGTCATGATGGTTTTGTTGCAGGGTTTTTTTGTTGTGGACTTCTTGTCTTTTTTAGAATGTGTAAAGATCCATTATATTTATAGGAACATCACAGGTTCCTGGAATTCTCTACTATCTCCTTTGGGGCACTTAAAATAGTATTTATGTCACAATAGATGCAACTTCTTGCACGTAGTTCTTACCTTTCTTAACAGGGAGGGTTTTTGGCTTCATCAGAAAAGCTAGGAGTATCTCTTAGCCATGTTCTTAGCCAAGTGTCTTGAAGTGTAGGACACTACCCTGAAGGGTAGAAAGAAAGACTTATAGTCCCCTCATATAGAGAAAAGCATAGCACTTGTTTGCACTGTAGCTGACAGATGGTACTGCTTGTTCCTTTTCCTTCTGTGCTTTGAGCACAATTGAATGTTCTAAGTAGTGGAAGATGTTTTAACTTCACTTAGATCTTTGATTTCAGTGCCTTTAAGGAGCTTCTTGTGCTGGTGGTGATCTTCGTTGCAGACAAAGCAGGACCATAAATATCTGGAAAACAGAAGAGACTCCATGTTTTACAAGCTGCTTAGTTGGGGGTTTTTAGTCATGGCCTTAAGCTTTGAAAGCTGAAGTCTACCTGAGGCTTGTTTTAAGGTCTTTTCTGCTTGCTTTTTTGGTTTTTTTTGGGGGGGATGTTTTTTGTTGTTTTGTTTTGTTTTGATTTTTTTGGGGTGGGGGTTTTTGGTATTTGTTTGTTTGTTTTGTTTTGTTTTGTTTTTTTAATCTAGCATGTTTTAGTCTAGCATCTTTGTAGTAATATTCCAACAAAATTCTGTGTATATTCTTTTGAAGTGTTCTTTTTAAAAAAAAGAAAATAATTCCACTATGCTTGAAAAATAATTTCAGTACAGAATAATTAAAATGTGTTTGTCATATGTACATAAAGTATCTTTTCTGAATATGAAAAAAATAATCTTATGAAGACCTCGTGTAATTAACAATACTTATTTTAGCATACAGATATTCTACATACACATACACAGCTGCAGCAGGATCCTATTAGGAAATTACTAGAACATCTCATTTCCTCTTACCCTTGTCATCTACAGCACAGTGGAAAACATACACTTTAACAAGCTCTTGTAGTTTAGTGAGTAGAAGGTATCTGTCCTCAAATCCTGCTGCCGATAGTCTGTAACTTCTATAATTTGAAGAATTATAATAAACACATATTCAGAAATGTTAAAACATTCTGTTCAGTTATATAATAGGCATTGAAATTTTTAGGGTTTCATTCTCTTTGAGCTGGTTTTGATTGCTCTAGTGGAGCTGTTATAGATTCAATCAGAAATTGGGAAATTATTCTAACTGTGGAAATGGTATTCACCCACCAGGTCCAATATCTTATTGCTGCCTTCTGGTTTAGCTATTCCTGATTACTTACAGAAGTAGTTGATTGTTATATAAGAATATTAAGTGATCAAAAATCTGTCTCATCCTTGTTAAACTGTTCTAATGCCAAGTCACGTTCTTAACTGAAAAGGGCTCATGTTTTTATCGAGTTTGTATATAATGGGCGTTCAATTTCTTAGGGTAACTTCAACTAGATGAAGGAACTTTATACTGTCAATTCTTTCCTAAACAAAAGTACTCTGGTTGTAATCAAGTTCATTTTTAACTTTTTAGGATGCATGATATTGAGCTTGTAAGTGTCCTACTAGAAGAGATGTCTTCCAGACCAGAAATTTTCCTCTACGTTTTCATAATTTCATCTTTCAGCTCTCTAACTTCAAGCATATACTTTTCAAGAGACCATAGTGATAAACAACCAAATTCAGTAATGTGCTCAACATAGCCTGTTCATATAGTGATTTGTGATTGTTTACAAGGCAATATCATAACAATGGCATTTGCCGTAGGAGAGGGATGGTGCTGAATGTGTTTTCAAATAGTTAAGTCAGTTGCCATTATCCTGAAGGTTATCTTAACTTCCAGCCTGCCTAGTGACTATTGCTTGTTATGTATTTCTTGTTAAAGCCTGTAGGTCTTTGAAATTCCTTGTTGTGACTTTGTTCAGAAGAATCCAGTTAAAGAGGTGTTCATGTTGTTGTGTAGGTCACAAACACATCCGTCCGTTCATCCCTTACCCCACGTACGCTAACGGCCAGTTCTGTCCTCTTACAAAGAAAAGACAAATCACATAACTTGTCACTTTTCTTACTGAGCAGGGCCAAGTAAATAGAACTTGAAGTTAAGCTAAAGGAATGGTAGATATAGTATTAGTATGTTGAAACTCAAGCCTATTAGGATAATCTACAGTTGTGTCCTGTGGCCTTATAATTGCAAAATTATAAAACCCTGAAATATCAATGTTTTAAACCTCATTTTCTGCACTTAGAATTGGTAATTAATTTTTAACTGAGCAAGGCCTAGAAAAGAAATTTTACATTTTTTACAGTACAGTGAGCCTTACGTATGCATCTCTGTGAAGTATCTAAAACAATAGAAGCAATCACACATAACTTACTTGTTTCTTTCTGTGCTCTTTTTGTTTCCACTTATGAAAAGTCCAATGGGAAAATAAATTCTGTCTTGTTTTTCGTAGCAGACATTTAATAAACTTGCTACACATGCAATCTCATGATGAACCTTTAACAGCAATGTTAGAAAGTATTTCTAAAACAATGTAAAATCATAAAGAAAATAATTTCTTTACAATAATATAAAAATTCTATTAGGTAATATTCTTGATACTGGACATTGCATAGTAAGATAAATTCTAGCATACATTAGTTACATGTAGCAGATAATGTACTTCTGTTTTGTTTCCTCTTCACTGCTGTTCTTTGCTTCAGATTCTGGTGTAGTGTGGAAACACACTGTACACCTGGTTGTGCTTTCTGTAATATTAAGGCTCAGTTTGTATGGGAAAAATAATTCATGTTTTTATAGTTTAGCATATACACTGTAGCTGTCAGAGCAGAAAGCTGCTTCACGTAAGTGGACTCTGCAGACTAGAAAATGAATTCCTAAATCAGTTTAGTCCAGAAAAGTGTTTCACCTTTCTACTATATACAACTAGCCTGATTAGTTAAAATTAACATAGCAAAATGAAATAATTCTTACTGACAACAGCAGATATTAAGCATTCAAAATTAGTGTATAATGCTAATTTCATTATTTAATCTAAGTGTATTAATAATGAATTTCCTTTTGGCATTCAGTTAGTTCACTTAAAATCTCAGCAGAATATGGAGTGTGAAGTTAAAATTTTTACAAATAGAAATAATACTTCAAGGTGAATCTTTATATACCACCCCCCATTTTAAATGGTACTTGTACATGCTTGTGGTACCATTGCTTATTAAGTATTCACAACTTAGGGAGAGAGTGTCTACTATTTTCCTTTTCACTTAAAACTTACCTCCTGCTTTTAGAGATGGTGTCTTCAGTAAGCTGATATTTATCATTCCTTTTTTCAGACTACATAATACAGTACCAGCAGGAGTATTTAAACAAACATAGTAAATGGGAAATCAGTTTTCTGTTAAATTCTTTTCCATGTAGAATCTGGCAATTGTTTTCATGTATTTGAATAATTTAACTTTTTAATTACATGTATGTTAGATGAGAGTCTATAAAAAATCTTAATACTAGTATATCTTCTGAATAATTGAAGAACATGACTTTAAATAACTATTTTCCCCCCATATTTAGTGTTTAGAAAGAGCCATGAAGTTTGCATTTGAAGAGTTCCATCTGTGGTATCAGTTTGCATTGTCCTTGATGGCAGCAGGAAAAGTAAGTCTAAATTTTTTCATGTAATTCTTGTATTGATGGCATTTGATAACAATGTTTAGCACTTCCATAATTTTCATCTGTAGTGTTTTTGAAAATAATTCTAATCCTTGAATCAACTGAGTATGCCGTACTCCTGAATTTATTCTCAGTGCTGTACAAAGAATGTTGTTATTTGAATAGTTTCTAACTTAGGTGATAACAACTATCTTGCCAATAATCTTAAAATAAGCTGATTGAATACAAGCAGTGAATTATACCAGATCCTATTATCCTGTAAAGCTTGTTTAAGTGTGCTTTTGATGACTTAATTTATTTTATACTTAGATACAAATTAATGCTGATTCGTGATGCTCTTCCTTTTTTTTTTCCCTTTGGAAATTTCTGACTTTATCTTCTTTAATATTGCTGCCTTTGAAACTGCGTATTCTGTGCAATGAAAGAATTTTTAAAAAATTTATATAAACTAGGAACTTAAGCTTTTAGATGCAATTCTCTTGTTTTCAGTTCTTTTCGCTGCAATTCTCTTGTTTTCAGTTCTTTTCGCTTTTTGCTGTCATGTTACAGAAAATACATTCATTGTGTAATGTAAACAACTAATTTTCTAAAAGATCATTTTCAGTGGGGATATTTTGCTTATTTTCAGAATGGGGGAAAGGAATACATCTTCCTTAGAAAATATTTTAGCAGCACATGGGTTCTGAAGAGACTAGGTTCTTCTTCCAGCTTCATTTACTTTGAGTTATCTTCCAAACTGTGATTGGATGGAGGCAAATAAGTTAAAAAAATAGAGGAGCAGTGTCATCCTATTTTATATTAGACCTATTCCTGTGTGCTGTTTTAACTCCCAAAGAATACCAAAACACTGCTTGTTTAGAAAACTCTGTCCTTTTCCTTCTCTTTCATTTGCCTGGCTCAAATGCTCTGAGTTTACAGGCCTGGCAAAGTTTTAAATGCATCTCAAAACTGTTTTCTGAATTGTGTATCATTGGAATTACATTCTTAGTAGATATTTCTCTGGGAATGCTTTATGAAAGTTCATTGGAGTTAAATAACTATAACTATGCCTAAAGTCTTGTCTTTTACGGGTTTGAGGAGCTTTGACCAATTGTCAACAAAATGTGTAGTAATATCTCCTTCACAAAGGAAAAATAAAGTAAATGGTGGAAATAGGAATCTTCTATCTGTGAAACATATTTATGTTTTTAGTAATTTAAATGGAAAATGTTTTAAACAGTCTGCTCGAGCTGTTAAAGTCTTGAAGGAATGTATACGTTTGAAACCAGATGATGCAACTATTCCACTCCTTGCTGCAAAGCTCTGCATGGGATCTCTGCACTGGGTAAGCTTTGCCCTCTGTCTTCTCAGCAAGACCTGTACTGAAGTCTTGAATTAGAGATATAGCAAATACTTTTGCACAGTGACTGCATGCACTTGGGCATATCTAAAAACACAGCACAGATATGTATATGCACGTGTGCATCCCTGTTTGAATGGCTAATTTGAAATACTTGATAGTGGTTATGTTTGTCAAGGTAGCATATTCTGATATTGGTCTAATACATAGCCTAAAATATATGGAAATTGAAACATTGGAAGACAGATCATAAATGCAACTTAGACTTCTGTTATTTTCTGCAAGAGGAAAATAACTTTCTTGAAGATAATGAGGCAAATCTCTTATAATCAAGAGACTCTTCTGGTGGTACCATGTTTGCAGGCAGCTGTGATTTATGAATTTGTAGTAGGGACAGTTGAGTATTTTAGATACACCCATTTCAAGTTTATCTGTACAAAAAACATTCAAGTGATCGAAGATCATCATGTTGTTTTCGAGATACTTGTGTAATTTTTAGAAGAATGAGTAGATTTTAAAAAAAAGGAAAAGAGAAGGGAAAGGTCACATATAGAAATTGAGAAAGTGCTGTAGTAGCACAAACATGACTTGTTGAGGCTGACAAAATACAGCCTTAATTAAGGTATATCCCAGTTCTGTAAATTGTTTCCTATGGATTGAGTCCTTATGGAGTAGCTTACTGTACTTAGCATTTACAGTTACTGGAATGGATTCAAATGGGCTTTTTTCTTTCTAGATTACTAAATAGTGTGCTAGCATGGCAGTTAAACCTTGATTTTTTTATGTATTTCTCTGTTCATGAGTTTGCATCCATTCAGCAATGCAGTATTCGAAGCAGAGTTCTGCATGGATATACTGGTTTTTTACAGGATTAGAGCCATAGTTCTAGTGATTGATTTTCTTAAATAAATGGTTCATGGGTCAAGAACTCTGTTCATAATGCACAAAAATGGTAGATGGCATATATGGACCAGAATACCTTTTTTATTAAAAAAAAAAAAAAAGAAAAAAAGAAGAAAAAAGGTAAAAGCACAGTAAGTGTGCTTTGTGCCAGATTTTTCTCAATCATAGGAATAGGTGTTTCAGCTTAAAATCTGTGGTTTTTACTCAGTATTTAGCAAGAAAACTAAGTCTAATGAAAAATAAAATAGTCCTTCAAAGCAATCATGGCTGAGATTTACCAGATTCTGTGTGCATAATACACATTCTGAGCATTCTGTGCATTCTTATCATTATAATGTTGAGATTTAGCTAGTTTTAGACTTACACGGATATTTTGTAATATTTTCAGTTGGAAGAAGCTGAAAGATTTGCCAACGCAGTTGTTGATCTCGGGGACAAAACAACAGAGTTCAAAGCAAAAGGCTACTTGGCACTGGGATTGACTTACAGTCTGCAGGCTACTGATGGTAAGACAGGAATAAACATTCACACTCAGAAATTCCCGTGCTGCCTAAAGAAGGATACCTGGCAGAATGGTAGACATTAAAGCTTCTGTGTGCAACCATTTTTTCAGTCAAGGTATTAAAGCTTCTTCAATTAGTGTGTGGAATGAAATCTCATCATTGTTCCTATCACTGATTAAATATATCCTTTTTAGCATCTTTGCGAGGGATGCAAGAGGTCTTGCAGAGAAAGGCTCTTCTTGCATTTCAGAGGTGAGTGGGTGTTGATCTTTCCATTTTGTTCTGCTATATGTAGTGCAAAGCTTTTATTATGTGCTAAAAAGAGACACTTATAAAAGATAGTGTAATGACAACTTCACCTCTGGGAATCTCCCATCATGAGAACAGAATGTATTTTTTTAGCATTTATTTCCATCATTCTCTGCCAGCATTACCTGAATTGATTTCTGAGGATTTCCCTTTATTTAAAGGCATTTGTGTTGCTTTCTAGTATAAAATATTTGCTCAAATATTCTGATCTAGTAGGAAAAACCACACAATGCTCAAATATTCTGATCTAGTAGGAAAAACCACACATGTTCAAGTCATGGTTCAATGAGATAGTGTTTCTAAGAGCTGTCCACTGATCAGATTGTATAGGAGGCCTTTGCAATTATCTCTGTAGAAGCAGAGCAATAATTGAGGCTGTGCTGCTGGGGCTGAGGGGTGAAGTGCAGGTTTTGAGGTAGTAAGCTAGGGGAAAATGAAAATTCTATCTGGAAATGTAACAGTGTAGGCGATGACAGTGCAAATGTCATCTTCCAACTGCATTACCTGGAAGCAGTGCCATTGGGGATGACAGTAGTTCATTCTCATGGACTCTGCAAATGAAATGACAATAAACAGGTGAATGAGGACATTTCTACCCTAATTATAGAAGAAACAAATCTTGATGACAAAGCTGGCAAAAGTGCTGCAACGTCTAAATATGTCTTTTATGTTTATATACTCTTGAAAATCCTTCTTTGGTGAGACAAGCCTAAATGTAGGGAAAAAGATTTGTGCATTAATGTGAAAATGAAGTCCTGGCTTTTTGGTGGTGATTTTGTATCTGAAGGAATAGGGTTGAAAAAGTGTTTTGCAGGTAGCTTTAGAATGAGGCTGGTATGTGCTGGTCCTTCTTTTTTCTGTCTTGTTTTAGCAATTCCTCTGTATGTAAATATGTTTTAACATACCTTTGCTCTTCATTTCCTTTGTGGTTTTAATTAGGTTTTTTACTACTTCAGCATTTTCTCCATGTTGAAACTGAACTTTCTACCTCCTGGTCTATACCTCAATTCCTCACTTATCCCTCTTTCCACTACTGACTTAATCATCACTGTTTAAAAAATAGTATGCTAACCATTTTTCACCAATTCTGTCCATTCACTACTTTTGAGACCCTAACAGTGAATTGCTTTCTTTTGAGGGTTCTTTGAAACAGCCAAGGATGAAATGGACCATAGTGTGAAGCTAACCCATTCCAGTTCAGTGTCTGCTGATCCTATTCTCAAGTTCAGAATAGTGATTCTCAAAATTCTGAGAGTCAAGTTTTTGGATAGCTGAAAGCCCCATTCAGCCTGGCCTTGAGCACTGCCAGGGATGAGGCATCCACAACTTCTCTGGATGTGTTCCAGTGCCTCACCACCCTCATAGTGAAGAATTTCTTCCTAAAATCTAATCTAAACCTACTCTCTTCCAGTTTGAAGACCCTACCCTTTTTCCTATCCATATATACCTTTGTAGAAATCTCCTCTCCAGCTCTCCTGTAGGACCCCTTTAGGTACTGGAGAGTGCTGTAACATCTTCCTGAGCTTTCTGGTCTCCAGGCCGAACAATCCCAACTCTCTCAGCTTGTCTCTAAAGGAGACGTGCTTGAGCCCTCTGGTCATTTTTGTGGCCCTCCTCTGGACTTACTCCGACAGGTCCACATCTTCCCTATGCACAGCACTCCAAGGGGGATCTCATGAGCGTGGAGTAGAAGGGGAAAATCACCTTCCTTGCCCTCTGGCCAGACTTCCTGTGATGCAGCCCAACACATGGTTGGCTTTCTGGCCGGTAAAAGCACATTGCCAGGTCACGTCAATATTCAGCTTCTTGTCACTGTGAAATTACTCTTTCTCAATCTTGTTCAAATATTGTTGCTTGGTTGCATGTTATGTTGTCTTTCACCCAGCATACCAGTCATGCGTACTTTCTCTTACCACATCTGAAAAATAAAAGTTTTCCAGGAGATAGAAGTTGAATTCTCTGTCTTCTACCAGTTTATAAAGCAAGCAGCCTGTACTGGACTTGGTATTTTGATATGCCTTTTTTTTTTAAAAAATTTTTTTGTGGATTTTTAAAATCACCTATGTAGAGGGCCAATTCCTGAAGAAATAGAGGTCCTGAAGAAATACAGTTACATTTTGGACCCTTGCCTGAGCCAGATTTCAAGGCTTACCAGTTTGTGATGGTGGCCATTCAAGAAGGAGCTTGTTGCTCTCTTCATCCCCAACACTGAGGGGTTGTTTGTTTCACTAACTTCTGTGGTTTTTGGTTTTTTTTAATTTTGGAAGACTTTCAGTGCTTTTCCTGTCGTTGGTGGAACTGAAGTTTCACTGAACTCATCAAATGGTAGATACATAGTAATAGCTTTATTCTTTCACTGTCTGAAGCTTGGGTGACTGAAGAAGCACTCTCTAAGTAAAAATCTCTTGTTCTTGTTTAGTATTGCTTAATTTGTGAATTTAAATTAAAAAAAAGGACTGGTCCTGGACCCTGTTAGGCTTTCTCTGTGCATCTAGTCTCCAGTTTACAGGTGAAGGTAACAAAATATGTCCCTTAATAACTTAAAACTTCTTTGAAGCATGTTGGGTGTAGTTACTAAGCTGGACCTGTACAGCTGTTTGGACTTGGGAAGATGGAAATGCACAGGTCAGAAGCAGAAGGTTCTCTGTGGTTTTAGTGGTTTAAAGGTCAATTTTGATGCTTCCTCCCGACAGAAGCGACTCACTAGGTGTTCCAAAGATGATTATTGCACATAATAGTTCTAAATGAGACTCTGTTAAAGGAATGCAACAAATGTAAATAAAAAAATAGTTCCAGCTTCCTGCCCAGTACTTACTACACATAATTTTGGGGTACAGCCATAATTTTTTTTGTCCTTATGCTCAAGCATCCCTCTGCTAAAAAGCTCTTATCTTGCAGCAGAAAGATTGTATTACAGGGGGAAATAGTAGAGTGTATTACAAGAACAATTTCCATAGGATAGTACAATGACTGAGACTCAGAGTGTGCATTTGACCAAAATATTAAAAAGAAGAGAACAAACATAATTTTTTTAAAAGGTGGAAAAAAGTTGATATAATTAATCTCTTTAAAGGCGTGGTGTTCTGGGGAATTCATGTTTGGATTTTTCCCCCCTTTTTTCTGTAAGAAAACTTCATTTAATGAATTTTTCTTATAAATATTCTAAGTAATGACATCTAGTGTTTGTTTAGGAGTATAATTTATTTGAAGAATCATTTTGTAGGTCATTTTTGTTTTAAGATTTATTTTAAGATTTAAGCAGAAATGACATAATTATTTTCTGTTGAAAATGACTTTTCATGTCCCAATGTGCTTCCTTTAAGTCAAGGATGATTGAGAAGCATAAGAAAAGTTGCTGAAATGAACACCACGTATATCAAAATATGAGTATACATATAGTGAAGAGATCTGAATATGAATAAATTAATATATATGCATTTATGGGTATGTCTAACCTGTCTGAACAGGGGGAAAATTCACTTTTTGTTTTGTTTCTTTGTTTTTAAGGGCTCACAGTTTGTCTCCAATGGATCATTTGGCAGCGTTTTACTTGGCACTGCAGCTTGCCATATCCAGACAGGTTAGTTATGTTTTAAAAGTGCAGCATCATGCTGTCATACAAAGATTAGAATTTGTATCTGTTGATGAATAGAGATGAAGATTTCTTCAATAAAAACCTGGTTTTCCTTGTGCACATATTCATATATATGGAAAAAACCCTGAAATACTCCCTCAGAACAGCTTCAGTCTTATGCAGTTCTCCAGAATTCTGCCAATATTTCCAGCTCTAGGATCAGAAATAAGACAGAAGTAATTCCACTTACTTCAGCATTAATGTTGCTAGACAGAGAGAGAAAAACTCAGTTTTTCAGGTGTTTTTACCTATTATGTGTAACCTCTGCTCAGATCCTAGAGAGAGGAGCTATTGAATCTAGTCTTTAACAATCTTTACAGTGCTTAAATCTTGAGTACCTGCTAATATCTGTGCCCATCCTGAATACCTTTGTGAGGCTTGGTTATTGTGCACAAAATTACAAAAAAGTGTTTAAGAAAACTGGAAAATATTTTATTGCTATAAAAGAGATCAGAGCTTGGTTCAGCTTGTACAGCTGTTAGGTTTAAGGCATTCTGCCATGCATCAGATGAATTTGGATAATGTGGAACTGCTTTCTTATATCATGGTCTCTTCCTATGTCATGTTTATTTCACAAAGTAGCCCTGAGCACAGTTGTTTACATTCTCTAGTGACTACTTTTCATTGCTAATGAGTAGCACAGAACTTGGACCATGTCACTTTAGAGTGGAATGGATTGTCATTTTACTAGCACAAAATATTTTTGAGGAGCAGGCTATGACTGACTCTGTACATTCTGAATTCCAAAATACTTGTGTTGCTTAATTAAATTTCTTGGTTTTAACACTTAGTGTATTTACTTTGAACAAAAACACAGGCAGCTGAGGAGACAATTAAATTCTGCATAAAGAAAAGTTACTGTTGCTGTACATTTCAGTTAAGCATTGCAATTAAAATATTTTCAAAATCATATAGAAATACAGCCAGGACTGGAAAGAGAATATTTTAAGGGACTGAAGGTAACTGTTTTATAAAAACATGCATCTTACTTTCCAGGGTTAATATATCATTTAATTTTCAATGTTCACTGTAGAGCATCAGGTCCATTTTAAACTTCTGAATAGTGGCTTACAGGAGTGTATAGAATTCTTCATGTTGCCTGGGTGAGCATTTTGAAAATTTTATGGATGTCAATCAAGTAAAAGGCAATACTTCTAATAGCGGTGCTTTCTTTTTCTCCCTTTTCTTTTATTTTTTTAAATCAGATACCAGAAGCTTTGGGTTATGTTCGTCAGGCTCTACAACTACAAGGAGATCATGCCAACTCTCTTCATCTTCTTGCACTCTTGCTATCAGCCCAGAAACACTATCATGATGCTTTGAATATCATTGATATGGCCTTGAGTGAATATCCAGAAAATTTTATGTGAGTGAATGTCATGTTTCCTTTCTACGCTTTCTCTTGTATTTATTTTTCCTGGATTCTCATCTCATTCATTTCAAGAGGGGATGAATTTGAAGATAAGTCTATTTTTTTTTTCCAGCAGTCTTCTTTCCCATCCATTTATTGCAAGTCTGCTTATTAAAGGCTTGTTAAATAGTGATAAAGGATTTGTTTTGGAAGGGAGGTTAGAACTGGATAGTTGATCTTACTTTGTTTTTTCTACACCATCCGTGTAGATAAATTCTCCCTGTAGCATGCTTTGTAGTATGTTTGTGTCTTCGGTTTTTATGCAATATTGCAAGAAGGATAAACAGGACTTTACTATTAGCTAGGAGAGATTTATTCCATCCTGTAGATAACTCAGTGGATATTGTATGGAGTCTATTTTGTAAAATACATAATAAAACAGAGAATCTCCTAATTTGCTCAGATAATAACCGTCATCTGAAGTTGGCTGCTGGATAACTACGTAAGTGAACAGGGAAGAAGCATGTTTGCTAAATGTTCTGTTGTTTAAGAAAGAAATCATTCTTTCTATTTATTTTTCATGTTAAGTAAATCTTAACATACATTTGGGCTTTGTATTTTTGTAAGGGTTTTTTGTTTTGGTTTTGGGGTTTTTTGGTTTTTTTTTGTTGTTGTTGTTGTTGGTTGATTTTTTCAAAATTTTTTTTCTTATGAAAAGCTAATAAAATTCTTTATAGGAAAATATCTCAGGGACAGCTTCCGTTAACTTCCAGTCTTCCACTTTGATGCTTTAGCAGCTGACACTAAGGTTGTAATCCATAATATTAAACATGTCCTACATGCTTACTTGGACAATTTTTAAAATTACCTCATTCTTAACTTCTAAATCACCAGCCTATATCATAATTGTTAGTATATCAGCCTACCAGAAAAACATGATTTCTTTAATTATTATTCATTTGAAAATAGAAACTAAAGTGGTTTTCCTTCCTGTTCCTTGACATTTCATCTCTCAGTTTGACTGTGTCTATATGGTAGTGTTGCCTTTTTCCTCACAAATCTGACTAGGACTTCTGTTGATATCACCTCTTGTCAGAACTTCTGTGACTTGCAGCCATTTTTGTGCAATGGCTTTTGTTGCCTTTTGCTGTATCTCACTTCCTAGTTTATCTACACACCTATGACTTGTTTAGGTTCTTACCAGGGGCTTCTATACATGTTTCACAATTTCAGAACTATGTAGCAGTTTCTCTTTCAAATCTGTTTGTGCTTTCCTCAGGACAGAGGGACTTGTCAGTAAGTCAAGGTTTGAGAGGCAATTGAAGTATCAGCTTCCTAATTTTATACTCTATTATTGTTAAAGACAAATATGTTCAAAGCACTTTGACTGTCATCTTCTGTCTGTTCTTGTTTCACCTTCTGCCACTTAGTGGCGATGCAAATAACATATCTGCAACTGCTATGTGTCTCAGATGTATGTAGTAATAGTCCAGAAATATTTCTAAAACTATTTCTTGGAGATGTCCAGATGTGCAGAACTCCCTACTGTTATAAGAGAACTCCCTATTATATTAATCTGTGTTGTAATGAGAGAACAAGGGTTCATTCAGTAAAACGTTTAAAAATACTCTTGTGAGGATTCAGAAGGTATTTATGGGTTTTTTAAATGGCTTTTCCAGAGTAGTTTATACTGCAACTCTGGTTAAATGTATTGTCCAATTTGTTCATTACAGTACTTATCTTTGTATTAATGTATGTATATATATTAATCATACAGGTCATAATAGTGGTTCTAAATTGTTGATCCTGTTGTATAATACAGACTCTGTGGTGATACAGTGTACTGTGTTACAGGGTACTGGTACAGATCAGGGAATTTTAGAGGAATATCTTGGCAGTAGGAATCACCATCAGATGCAGCAACAAATGCTGAAGAATCCAAGGTGAAAGAGTTAAATGTATCTCTAGAAAGTCTTTCAGAGTCTCGTTTTCAGTGCTGTCAATTTCCCAAAGAAGTCAAAAATATGATTGAGATTTCTTGTCTGCTCTCTGCAATAGATACTGACAGCCAGACAGGCACATCTGGTCAATAATATAAATTTGGATTGATTCTATCATGTAACTGGGTTATTTTTGCAAGGATTTTTCAGCTTTTGAAAACTATATGTGGTGCTCTTGGAATGGTTAACAACGTGTACGTGTCTGTATATAAAATACAAACCACAACGTGTATATGCTGAATTCATGTTCTTATTTTGCAACTTCTATAAACAATATAATCTCATGGTATTTTCTAGTAGATTGGAAAGAGATCCTCTTGTGTTCCTCTACAGCTTGCTAATTTTTAGATACACTGAAACATTTCATTATTCACTTGTGATGCTTTATTGGGTTTTGTAAACACTTCAGATTATCTTTATGCTTTATCTTGCACTTATGTCTGCAATACAGTAAGCTAAATACTACAGGAGTTCTCTTGGTATTCTCTGTGGTTCTGTCAGGATCCTTTATCCCAGGTTTACACAAATTGATACTGTGATGGCTTTGCAGAGTAATAAACCTCTATAGTTGGAAATATTAAAGCATGGTGCTTGTGATTTATGTTATTCCTTATTTCTTTCATTTCTTGTGCATTATGCCTACCTGCATACCTTTTTATGCTGTAATTGCATTGCTGCACTGAGTGCTATTCTTGCTCTCTTCACAGCTGTATGTTCTTTTTGTTTTGCATTTCTTTAAAAATAATCTATATTTTCACAATTTTATTACGGAATCCTTGTAAAATGCCAGAGGTTGCAAGGAGCTCATAGGATACACCATGAATAATGCAGAGAAGTGGCTACTTTCCAGCACTCTTCTGTTGTAATCAATTAGTAAATATGTTGTCTGTCATTTTTTTTGATTTGAAAACCTGGTGCATTCCTGGAGTTTGTGTTCAATATTTGAAGTGTACAGCAAGCATACGTTTGGATCTGCAATTAATATTAACCTTCCTGCACTATAAAGCTAGAGAGTTGGCCATTCAGATCATGATTTTGCCCTGGGCATCTTAGGTGAATAAGTAGAAAGAAATTCCTCAGAGCCAAAGAATTCTGTCCCATCATTATCTAAAGGAATGGAAGGAATGAGCAAACAGCCTGGGATGTTAGCAGCAAGGTATAGCTTTTTTTGCTTTGAATAGAGAGTTGATTGTTCCTCCCGTATTCATTATATTGGCAGCATAAATGTGCAGTTTGCTCTGAGATCTGAATAGGTTTTGGGAAAACTACTGGCAAAAATCTAAGAAACCTGTAAAAGTGAAATATATATGTAGTAATTTTTTTTCAGAGATACTAAAAAGAAAGTTATTTGCTGAATATTTAGAGCATTATTTTTTCAAACTTTTTGTAGGCTTAAATTGCTAGGTTGTAGCCACTCTATTTATAAAGAAATCAGCTGTGTCAATACAATCAATCTCCTTTTAAATGCTGGCTAGCCTTTGAAGCCTCCTGCAATCTGAGCATGCTTTAATCTAGGGACAGAAAGATCTCTAGACAAAAGATTACTGAACAGGTTAAAATACTGAACAGATTATGAATACTGTACTCAGTATCAATACTGAGATGGGTGGGAAAAAGGTGCCAGCACTAGTAAACCTGAATAGGTAATCCCAATCAGGTGCTACTTTGCTTGAATTCATTGAAAGTTAAGGGTTTTCTCCTTTCCTTTGAGAGCTTATTCCAGTAGTAGAAATGTGAAGTTCAGTTCTTCTCTAGCTTGACAGGATTTTAACCCACAAATGATGCAGCTCAGAGTCCTAACCATCAAGCTATGTGGGAAGCTGAGTGAGATTAACCCTTCCTGCTCCTGAAACAGAAGCAAGGACATGCTGCCCTGAATGCCAGAATAGGCAGGAAGGAGCCACAATATATCCTAAATTGCTAAAGTACTTAGCTATTAGTGGGACTTCAGGTCTCAGTTGCTTGGGTTTTGCTTGAGTTTTGTTTCTATTAATCCAGTGATTTCCCACTCTGAATGTATAAGCAGTCCCAGAGGTGTGCATTACAGTCTGAGGGTGTGTTCAGGGTGATGCAAGATAATGGTGGTTGTGTTGCATTGGTTCATATTGGGCTTGTGTATCTTGTACAACATATACTGCACATGTGCAATTACCTGAACAGCCTTATTTATGATATTCCCTCTTTTTTTTAGCTGCTTGTTACAAGGGATTTCTACCTTAGTGGTGTATTGAATGATGTGAAATCTTGAAACAACACTTCTGTCTGTTTTTAAATCATAATTAGTCAAAAGTAGATTCTCAGTTAAGGGAGACGGAGTCAGGTTTCTTAGTGAAGTACTTGGGATATTGTTTTCTTAATCTTAATTGTTTGGGGTTCCCTTATTATTTCAAATCCTGAGGCATTTGAATACAAATATAATGCCTATGATTAGTGTAATTAGGCAAAGTAAATAGTAAATTGCTAATTTTATGCTGAAAATTGGAACTGCAATGGATAGCAGCTGACAAGCTTTTAAAGTAGCAGAAGTAGGGAACAGCAGATGGGTTATTTGAGGAGTGCAAGCATGTTATTTTAATGTTAAGTACACTCAAAAAGGAAAGGCATATGGTAACAGGTTTGAAGACAACTGAAGACTTAGTTCACAGTTTAAACATTTACATTTCTTGAAGTGTGATGGAAATTTTTTTCCTTCCAAGAATATTTCACAGAAGCATCAGGCCAATATGTCATTCCTCTGAAAACTATTAAAGCTTTTCCTTCCTGACCCTCAAGGGCTCTTTTGAGCTACATTAGATTTCCCAGAATCACAGGGTCTTTTAACATTCCTCTCAGTTCAGTGAGTAACAAACTTGTTTCCTTCTTGGAGATGTCCAGGTGGGCATAAAAAAGAACTGGTTGGTAGAGGCAGTGTTGGATTATACATATATACTGGTGTTTTGTGGGACAGGAAGATATTTATCAACTGAAGGAAACAGACTACCCTATTCTGCTTTCCCAAGGTCAGTTGTAGTTGCACTGCAGTGTGTGGTGCTGGTAAAACTTGCGCTTTTGTGGACTTTTTTCCTTGATAAATAGAGCACTGGGAATTATTTGATAAAAGGATGATAATACAAGATTGGACAAGAAGTAGTGATGTGCTATGCTTGCCAAAATCATGTCTTTCAGGTTTGTGTATGCATTTTTATCAATATTTGACAACATGAATTTTCAAATTCATTCCATTTTGATCCTGTTTCTATTGGGAGTTAAATGAATTAGTTCTCAGGAATGATTTTCCTGTAAGTCATGAAACACAGTATCATTTGCTTGTGTTTTTTCTTTTTATCCGGGGCTCTTCTATCTCACTCCCCCATCCCTCTTCCCTTTTGGTTGTTGTTATATGCTTTTACTCAATGGTCCATTAAAAAAGACATTGTTGATAGGTAGATATTACTTTATATAACAAATTGGTCATTGGCCTCAGGCTCTTACCATTGAATTATGTTTGCTAGGCTGTAGATTCTTTGAAACTTGATTGAAAGAGTCCCAGTTTGGGTCATGAGCTGGCTGCTGCAGGGAATTCAAGGCAGGCAAACAAAAAGTTTTCAAGTATAACTAATTTGTTCTGGCTTTAGTCAGAAACTATCTTCATTATAGTTTAGAGATCTACATTTTCTTACAGACATTGAGTTCATAATATGGAATACAGTAGACATACACTGCACCAAAATTCACAGGTCTAACTTCTTTGGGAACGAATATATGGGGAATAATAGGGTGCAAGGAAGACCATCCAATGGATACCAAATATATCTGTTCATGATTTTCACAAAATTGTGTTATTTTGGGGCTTGAGGGCTGGTTTTGTTGCTTATGCTTTTTTGAGAGTCATGCTTCAAATAGCAATCTGAGCAGCCTATTTTTACTTCCTCCATGTTTCTGTGTGTGTATGGGCTTCCCAGTACTTGGGGTCTGTGTGGCTGATGTTGGGGAAGGTTTGTGATTGACTGAGAAACAGTTTAGGACATTTAATTTTTATTAATCTGGAGTTTTTACAAAAACTAGATTTGTTTGCTTGACCTCTTGTCCAGTGTTGGGCATTTAGTGATTTCAAGGTACTTACAAATGATGATTTTTCATGTTTTGTAATGAACTCTTTATGTCTTTCCTGATAATAGAACTCTCCTTGAATACTCAACATGGAGTAGACTGACTGTGCAGCAGTTCACTTTGCAATTGCAGCAGACACCTCTATAAGTTTCTTTCTGTGCTTTGATTATCATGCTTGCATCTAAGATCACTGAATGTGTAAATACATCCTTTATAGAACTATATGTCTTTTGTAGTCTGTGCAGTTTCATGTTGTCATTCTCCATGTAGATTAAAATTTTACAATTGTGTCATTTTGTGTTTTGGTGATGAGGCAGGTATTTGGGAGTTCAGTAATGTGATGCTAGCTGTAAGCTTTCTACAGCAAGTGTTAAAGGGACGGCTGTCAAAAGTGAATGCTTGAATTAATAGTTTGAGGCCAGGAGGATCAAATCTTAAACCCCCTGACTGTCTATATGTTAGAAGTTCCTACGTTTACTTTACTTTTTATATTAATATAGGTTTAGCTAAAGCATACCTTCCAGAGAACTTCAATCTTGATAAGAACGCATCAAAACGTGGAGAAACCATTGTAGCATGTAGTAGCTTATTTCAATGTTGGAGTTGCACTCTTCATTAAGACCGCATTTTTGTTTTTAATTTGAATTGATCTTTTATTGGTTTCTTTTATGTCATAATTTGCTAAGCCCTCTGCAATCCTGGTGGCTCCATTCTCTTGATGGTAGCTTCTGTAATAAGACCACCTCCCAGCTCCTTTCTGATAAGAATGTCACGGTACTTGCTGGCAGTAAGGGCATGTTCCCCAGCCTTTCAATTATTCCTTGCACTGTAGCCAGTTTTCATCACATGTGAGCCAGATCTGCACAAAATATTTCAATAACATTTATTACATCATTATACAGAGAAGCACCTGCATCATGTCTCTTGGAAAGGGTTGTGTTAATTACTTTGAGCATAATTGCTTCACTGGGGACTTTGATTCAACTACCTGTTTGCTGGCATTCTTATTTGCCTCTTGGTTAGTTATTTTTATGATGTGTTTCCACATATAGATTGCAAAGGCTGTATTTGTTCCAACGGCTATATATTTCATTTTTAAAAAGGAATTTTGCCTGATAGCTATTAAGCTGTGCTGCTGAACAGTTTCTAGATGAAGTTAGGGTCCTGTTGGATTCAATTGAAATTTTCGACTGAAGAATTTTAAGGCAGTCAGCCCTACCTTCTCCTTCTAAAAGAAGCTGTCAACTTGCAGACAGTAAACTATTGTCAAAATCTGGATTGTGAATGAGAGAAGCACTGGGAGCTTCAGGATTTTCTTCTAATTTTAGCCTTTTTCTTTTAAAGTATTCATTTATGAGTAGTTACAAGGTTTTTAGAAGGGCACTTGCTCACAGCATGTACTGACATAGAGAAAACTGACCGTCCCAAGGTTTGGCTTCCTGCCTACTTCCTCATTTCTTAAATCATCAGCAGTTTTCCCATGTATGTAATTGTTGAGTTCAAGGAGAGACTTGCTAACACTTTGTCTAGAAAGGTCAATAGATTAGATTCTTGCAAATCATCAATTTTGAATAATATTTGTTCCACCTTAATTTTGTGCATTCTGTGTACTGCTTTCCCACTTCAGTTATTCTGTGGGGTCTCATAGTTAACCTGCTTTAATTTGCACAAGCAGTTGACACTGTCACAGTTTGCTACAGAAATGACATCAAATTGTATGAAGTACACAGGTGAATGCAAGCTCTACATCACCATATTTTTTTTCCCTTAAATTCAGATCATCTGAAGTCTACATTGTCTGTTAAAAAAGAGCTTATTTTCCAAGTTCAGTATCTTTGGTGTTACATTCTGCATCATCCTTTTTGTGATTTTATTTAGTGCAGAATTCTTGTCAAACTAGTTAGTCTAAGATTTTACAAGTCATATGATTAGACTTGGTGAGGGTTTTTTCTGGGGCTGGGGGTGTTGTTTGTNGGTGGGGGGGGGGGGGGGGTTTCTTTGCTTTTTTAATACAGTGCTTGGTTTTAAAACCAGAACAACTTCTTTTGAATTCTTCTAGCATTTGAGGATTTGAAGTTGTGGGATATATCAAATAAGCACTTAAAAGTGAAAAATGAAGCACTATATAACTCGACACAGAACTGGTATTTGTCAGCTTTCTTTTATCCTCTCATAAGTAACAGGCTATATATCAGAATTGATTATATATAAAGTTTATTATTCTAGTTGAGCTGTTGTAGAAATGGATGTGGTTTTCTGGGAGATCAGGCTGTTGTTTGATACTTTGTGTGGCTTGTTTGTTGCTTGTACCCATATTTGTGGGACTCCCAGTATATTAATTATTTCCTAACATTTTAAATATTTGATTGTCATGTAAAAAATACTGTTAGCTGGAGTTACTCTTAGCAAACTCTTAAATGATTTAAAAAGGTTTTCTTCAAACTTAGTAGGTTTACTCCAAGTAGGTTAAACATAAACCAAAGTAGTTGCATTTTTAATTGTGCATTCTAAGCAAGCAGATTTGATGCATCCTTTTAAATTTCATTTTCCTAGGGTGGTTCTTTGGTTTCTCAGCAAGGCTTTTGGTGCTTTACAGTATAATTTTCAATGCATGTACTTTAAAGTGTTATGTACAGCTCTTCCTTATTTGCTTTAAGATCTGAACAATGTAAATAATTTTTATTATAAGAAAATAACTAACTCCAACTAATCCCAACACTAACTGAAATACAGCATTCTGATCAGTTTTGATCAGGATATGGGGATATGGACCCTTCAGAAGAAGTCTACTGGAATTATAAGTTTCATGTAGGATGTTGCTTAGTCTGAGGGACTTTAGGGAGATTGCTGATTACTACTGCATTGAGTGACAGTGCTGTAGCAGGCAGGTCTGGGGGAAGCATCATAGTGTGTCATGTTGCTTGATTTGAAGAAAGGCTTACAGAATGTAAGGCAGGTCTCATCCATGCAGTAATGTATTAACTACAGATATCCAGCTATGGCTGATCCAAGCCATTGTGCTCTTAAAATGCACAGCAACTTGTGGAAATTGCTGACTTGATCCCAAAAGCAAAACTGCTGGTTTTAAAACCAGCTTGAGGTGACCAATACCTGTTCACTGAAATAACTAAAAGTCCTCAGTCTTAGTAGTGTTACTTGTCACATAGCAGAGCTCAGTCTTCCATACTTCAAACTTTTGATTCATTCAACAGATTAGAAATATCTTCAATAGCTTAAGCCAGTTTTGGACCAAGTAACTCCTCTTGATCTCCTGACATTATAAGAGAATTGCTCTGGAAGAAAATAGATGGTTGTAGCATCTTCAAAAAGTGAAACAGGCTGGATGAGAATGAGGACAATTGTATTTTGGAGATTCATAAGTTCTTTGCTGCAAATTACGCTGGCAAAGAAAGCTTCAGATCATGGATTAATAGATTAATTTGCACTGATTAGGAAATAAAGCAGTAGCAAGAACCTTAGAAGGCACAAGGCCCCATTATTATAGTTGCCCTATTTGTAATACTTTTCATGAATTTACCAGTTGCATTTTAAGAAGTTAGGTTATTTGCACCACCTCTTCTATGGTCTATCAAAAAAAACCTGTGAGGAAGCAGTCTTTTCTACAACCTAATAATAAATTAGGAGACCTAATTCCCACCCTTAGTGTTTTAATAGTCATAATGGCCTTTAGATATACTTGTTTTTGTGGAAACAATTTCCTCTAGATAAATTGTTCTTTTCCCTTCCTGCTGCTTGTCTCATCTGTATTTATAGAAAGAATTTGTACTTCTTCTTGGCTTTTTTAGTCCCACTAGACTGACTAAATGAAGTATTTTTGTACTCTGTAGTTGCCAGTAAATGGATCACCCTTACTGCCTTTCTTTGCAGCTGCTCCAATTTGAAATTCCTCGAGTGTTTGGTTTTTTAGCTGTTACAATGAGAATTACATATAACATTCCAGGTGTGGTCTCACTGGAATATTGTACAACGCCACTGTGTCTTTCTCCTTCTGTTCCAATGAGTAGTCCCTGAATTGCATCTGGCCTCTTCACAGCTGTCTCACCTTGATGAGCCCAGCTGTTAGGCAGCTCTGGTTTGGAATAATGGTTACACAGGTTGTTTAATGCTCCTTCCCTCCTGACAAAATCATTGGCAATATAGATGCTGTTCCCCAGTCATTCCAGAAGTGATATTTTCTTTGAAGTTTTTACTTTAGAAAGGACAATCCTATGCGTCATTGTTTCCATAATTCTGAGAAATTGATTATTTTTGACTGCCTTAACTTTAGTCATTCTTAAATTGTTCCTATTCTCCATTTGTCATAGTTTTCATATCTCAGACAACATAGGTGAAGATTATGGTGAAAGTTGGGGGTTGATTCCTGAATATTCTTAATTTTCATCCCCGTTTAGTAAACACATTTTCTCTTTTTTCCTACTTTGATACAAAAAAGTCTTGAAAGACTATAATTTTGGTGTATAATAATCTGTTCAGGTGTAGTTTAGCTTTGCTTTTTACTAATGTACATAAGCTGCTGCTTTTTGTGTTGTTCTTTTGTCCCCTGCTGTTCTTGATAGGATCTCTGCACATTTCTGATGTTTTACTTGCACAGTCTTATATATTTACTTGCACAGTTTTACTTGCATAGTCTTATATAACAGACAAGTTATTGGCTTGTCACATGTGGAGTTTTACCCATTCAACTTGAGACACAGATCCTTAAATGTTTGAGCATCCTTGTGTTAAACACCAGGCTTGTGGTGCATCTTTGATGTCTTTGCTAACCTTCGCTATCAAGTTATTTGTCACTGACATTCAAAGACCTAGTTATAAACCCATTTGGAATTTCATTCTTTATTTAAATAAAAATCCAGTAATATATGGATTAGGTTATGAGCTTCTGTTTCATAATGTCCTCATTAGTTTGTGAGGAAAGTCTTCAAGTAATGGAGTCATTTGCTGCTTCAGTAGCTATTTCATAAATTTATCAGCTATTAGCTCCAAGAATAACTAAGTCTTTCCACTTAAGAGTTTGATTCGTTCTTCATTTTGTGTCTGGGTAATTAGTCTCCTAAAATGATACAATTCACTTTATTTTTAGCAATGTTGAAGATCTGCATCAATAGAAAACACTGTTGCTGGAACAAATGCCCTATTAGTCTGTCTTTGAAAGAACCTGTTTTACCTACTTCCTTTCCCCGAAGGATTTGACCCAAACAGATTTCTGTTCTTATCTGTTGTATTTATTCTACATCTCTGACACACATTGTTCTACTCTTCACTTCTTTTTTAAATATTGTCTTTTCGTCAGTACTTCTTAATAGAGTGCTGTTCCACCATGTCAAGGGTACTCTGGCACCATGTAATGCCAGTAATTTAAACTTCTGACTGTTAAACAGACACAAACAGATAATTAATGATGTTCATAAAATATACAGCTTAATTTTCATCATCCTATCACTTGGTAGTTTTTATCTATTCTTCATCATTTTAGTAGTGCATCAAAACTTCTTGTAAGGTTTAAAATTCTCTGTACCTGTAATGCAGGCTGTATTCCAGAACAGCTGTTTTCACAGATGCTTGAAGTTTACCTTTCAGAAAATCTTCTTTCAGATAACCTACCTCTTGCTTTCTAAAACCTGCCTGGTAATACTTGTCCCTATGCTGCTTATACAGCCATGTTTCAAGGGAACTTGATAAAATCAAGGTTATATGGGAGACCTCTTTGTCACATGGCGTTCCTCATTTCTGTTGCCTCCTTCCTCTTCCCTTCCTTCCCCCATTTGTCAAGTATGTGTAGTTGGCAGGTTTTCATTTTGTTATTAACATCACATTCCAGTTTTCTGAGATGTCTTAGTTCTTTTAAGATTTATAGTCCAAATATTTCTTGGATCCAAGGAAGCTGCTCTATGTGGCTTTATAAATGCAACCTTTTCTACTCACAGGATTATTTTTGCTATAGTGTGGGTAATCTTACACCAGTGTACTCTATTTATTAGATACAATTTCCTAGCCTTTCTTTATTAGAATTGTGAATATTTTTCCATCATATACTTTGTTGTTTGTATTTTGGGAAATGTGTGAACACGCTGTCCCGTTGACTGCCATAATGCACAAGAAAAAGGAATGATGTTGCAACATGTACTAAGTGCATGCAAAAGCATCAAACTGATGTGTTGCTTTCATTCTTACAAGTATATTTGTCTTCTGCTGTCTTGATGTTGAATCCTACACTAGTAGCCCAGGTTCCAACATTTTGTTGCACTGATTCCTGTTATGTTGTACATGTGTTTTTAAGTAATTTCTGAATAACTAAATCCCCTCCCTTTCTATCCCCTGCTCCATTTTTCCTTTTAAATTTTACTTGCTGAGTCTTAGCATTTTGCTGACCCTGTGCCTTCCCTCTGCTACAAAATCCCTAAAACTCTTAAATGCTTGAATACTATTAATGGAAATTCAGTCTATCTGTAAACTGTATGTAATAAGGTGTATGTTATAATTATTGACTCTAGAATGATTTGCAAATTCAGTGCTTCTGAATCGATTATATTCCATAAATTTTGTAAAATGCTTTATGATCACAAATTTTAAGAAATTGAGCTTCTATAGGCTCAATCTTACATACAGAGGAGCAGGAAAGGGATTGTATGAGATAGATTCCTGTGATTTTGGTTTCAGGTTTTGATTCCTAGGTCTTGCTGTTTGGGTGAGGCATGCATGTGTTAAGGGTAGACTAGATGAGGGGAGTGTGAAAGAAGAAGGATGTTATTTCTTGTATTTCCTTCTCTCTTCAGTAAAATGATGGACAGACCTGGACATGTTTTTATTTCAGTGATATATCACTGTTAAATGAGTATCTAGAGAGGACATCTCTGCCAAATGAAATATATCTTTGAATTATCCATATAGTTCTCTTTATACTCAAATCCAATTTACTGATAGAAAGAAAGCTAAGCTAGTATAACTGCTCTACATTACAGAGTGATTACACTGCTCTACATTCTTACAAGATATCAAGGGAGACTTTGTATGACATTATGTACCTGGCAGGTGCTCATTTTCTTAAACTAACACAGCGAGCTGCCTTTTGTTTCCTCCTCAGTCCCACGATGCACATGTTGTACACTTAAGGTTGTGTGATTCATTTTTAGATTTACATGCTGGGTAGTTTCTGCTGAGGATGTTCAGTGCAATACTGAAGATTTAACTACTATAACTTGAGGTAATTTCTTATTCTTGAGAAAACTCTCTGGACTTTTCAGTTACTATTAGCAGCCTCCAAGTTTGTATCTGGGATAAGAAACTTCTGAGCTTTCACACATACCCCTCCTCTACAGCCTTCTCAGTCTTCCCACACAAACCATATGAGCAATCATATAAATTTTTCACTTAGTATGGTTAAGGTTGCAGTGGAATAAAATGCAGAAGTACACCTGGGTTTTAAAACAGAAAATAGGCTAACAGTTTTATATGCATGCTCTCCTCCTGCTTTGTGCTCTTTAATCTGTGATTTTACTAAAAATTGCTTTTAAATTAGTATTTTTCTTGTGTATTATCTGTTCCTAGGTGCTGTGACTCCCATAAACTTGCCTACCAATGGACTAGCTCCTTTATTGTCACATTGTACTTATATTCTTTAAATAACTAGGAAGCTGTCTAGGTTAATCTTGGTGGAGAACCTATAACTTGATACCTCCTGTGGAATCCTGTGGTACTGTTAATTTCAATAGGCTACATTGTGTCTTGCAATTTTTTATTAATTAAAATAAAAATCCTGTCAACTATTGCTTCTAACCAGTTGAAAAAGGCATCTTGTAAAAAGCACTGTTACTTTGATGGCATTAGATATTTATTGCAATTACTTCATTAAACTTTAATTATTACTGTATTTGAAGTTATATTTTCTCCAGTTTGGTATGATGCTGTCTTTAAAAATGTTTTTCTTGAATTGGAATGTCTTTTAACTTCTTTTTCCTTTTCACTAGATTACTGTTTACAAAAGTCAAATTGGAGTCCCTGTGCAGAGGCCCAGATGAAGCACTCCTTACCTGTAAACACATGCTCCAGATTTGGAAATCCTGCTACAATCTAACTAACCCAAGGTAAGATGCTATAGAGTGCTGGGCTGCTCACTACCTTGCTTAGTAGCTTTTCAGGGCAATATTAGGTCAGAAGTCCTGCATTTACTTGTTTTGGTATTTCATATAAACAAACTAATCGTCTGGAAATCTAGAGACTGATGTTCAAAGACACCAGTTGATGGTCATGTGGAACTACCCAGGGTTCTATGAAGTAAAGTATGCCAAAGCTCCTAAATTCTGCAATGATGAAGACTGGTTCCACAGATTAGGTAGCTCAAATGAGTTACCCAATTCTCAGTGTACTGGTATGGTCTTGTTTTGTTTCCTGATCAGGGTTTCAGTCTTTTATATTGGCTAGTGGAGAGATTGCTGTAGTTGGAATTTAGTTCAAGGGCTTTCACTAAGGACAAGACATTAATTAGAACCATAGAAGCATCAGGGATCACATGGATAGAAATGATGTGCTTGCATAGTCAGCATGGCTGTTTTTTTAAAAGGAGGTCTTGCTTATGAACCTATTTAGGTTCTTCAAAGGAATTAACAAATATATAAATATGTTATAGTCCTGTTTGGGTTTCCAAAATGCTTTTGTGAGGGTCCTTTGCCATATATATTTAGATAAGCTGTGAAACAAATGAGAAGGCTGCTTAGCAGAAATCCATGCTGGTACTACTCAACATGTTTATCAAATATCTGGAGAAGGAGACAAGCAGAATTTCCTGCTGTCTAATTGTCTGAAGGGTTGACATCTTCTAGAGAAGAGATGGTACAGCGGAAGAGCTTTGTACCAGGTGGCATCAGATACCTGTGTAGCAGTATGATGGACATTCAGTTTTTGCTTTAAGAAGACTGAGAGAGTTGACCTATTGGCAGAAGAGGGAAAACTGCTTCTCTGCTAAGGGAGCTAGTGAGCATTCAGAGCAGCAAAGTTTGGAGGATGTGGCAGGAAAAGCCTGGGAGGGCACCTGAGTCAGTCACAGCATACTGAGGGACCCTGACACTGCATTGTGGAGAGGGAGCATCACTCAGGTTACAGAAAGCAAGTATGTCAGCAACTAGAAAGGTTTGAGCTGAATCTTTTCAATTCAAAGTGACTGAATGAGGAGTAGGGGCCAGGGAGAAAATTTCTTTTCTAACCTAGTGGGTGGTGCTTTATTTTAGTTAGCTGGTTGTGTGTGTGGGCAGGCAGGGTTAAGAGTTTAGTGTCAGAATGCTGCACTTTGCAGAATAGCTTCAGTTTCTGTGCAAGCCTAATTTCAGACTGGCTTTGCATGTACTCCAACACAACTTTTCCCCTTCCATCTCTGCTGTTATATCCTTTACACATATCAGGGCTCTAATCATAACTTGTCATTACTGCGTTGTTGTTCTTGTGCTAAGAGCTACTGTGCCATGTTAAACACATGTTAAGTAATGCCTCCTTCAGACATCAGCAGTGACTGTGAAAACTTACTCTTGGCTATGTCAAGCTTCAAGCAGCAGTGGTTGATAACTCTCCTTGGCACCATTTTCCTTCAAGAACATCTAAGTGGAAAAATTACTGAGGACTACTTTTCATCTGATTTTTGTTTTCATACTGATTTTTTTATCTTGACATCTAAGTCTTTTCTTTAAGTTATGGTAGTGCATTAAAATCAAATTCAGAATGGAATGAACAGGAACTGTTCATTCCACTGCTAAGTGTCATGATGGGAGGAGACATGTTTCCCAAATCACACATTCAGAGTTACATCCAGCAGTGAATAAGGATACCAAGTTGTAGTCTTTCTTTGGCTGGTCTGTGTGAAATGTAAGAACTGAGTACCTACATATTGTATCACAGTAATCCAGATCCATCCAACTCTTATCCAGGGATAACAGTTATCACTGAGACCTGGAATGTGACTGGGAAGTTCTATTCACCCAGCTGCACTCCTCTTGTACTGAAGAATGATGATGTAGGATTGTTGTGAAAACTTTAACTTTTCAACCTTTGTAGTTTTAACAGAGTTCATTTTGTTGCAAAGCACCATTTGAAAGTTATGTGTCCCACTGGAAATAATTGAAGCCTTTTTTGAATAAGTTCTTTAAGCCAGTAATAAAAGGTCTTTTAATGATTTTAAATCTTTTTATAATGTTGTTTTTCAATTATTTGAATATTTTTATGCTTATTTGAAATACCTTTTTCTATTATGATTTAGACTGAAAACTAATCTGGTATATCATTTTCCCAATGAGATAAGAATTTACTTTTTTGATAAGCTGTGGTTTATATTAAATATTTCTTCTGCAATGAATCAGATTTAGTGGGAACATGGGTTCAGTGTCCTCAATAATATTTTAATAATAAAAATAAATCACAAATACCTAGATATACCTTAAAAAGGGCCAAATGCAATACAGTGAATTACCTTTGTTCAGTCGATATAGAGCTTTTGTCTTTAATTGACATACAAACTTTTTTCTCATGAGATGGTTAATATGAATTTTTAAATTATTTTGTGGTGCAAGCCTTGGAAGATTTAAATGTTTGCCTTCAGCCTACTGCTTAAAATGCATTAGAAAATAGTTGAATTCTTTTCCATTTGATGGTTTGCATTTGAAAAAGGAACAAACCACAGTGCCAGTGCTGTGCTTAGAAGATACTGACAGTAGGTCTGGCTCTACTTGTCAGCAACATTTGGCATGTGGTTGCATGTGGATTGAGGAAGTAATTACCACAGAAAATTTACACCAAGTGATGTAACAACTACAGCTGATAGTGCATGGCCCAGAAAGTTCCCTTCTGTTTCCTGTGGATTTCTATAATTATGTCATTTTGTGAGGAAATAATGCAATAATTTTTCAGGGTAATTCAAAATTTTAATTCTACCATTTTAGTAACAGCTCTAAAAAGAGAGAATGTTGTTTCATTGACTTTTGCAACTATTCAGAACTGTTGGGAGACTTCTTGCCCTTCGTTCAATCCAGATTCAGAAGGAGGCAGTTGTAAAATTAAGGCAAATGGAGAGATGTGCTGAATTCCAGGCTTGCAGTTTAGATTAAAGTTTCTCAGGCTTTACTTTAAACTAGGAATTTTGTACAGTTCTTTTCTCTTCAGAATCAGACAAAAGATTGCATTCTGCTAAGTTGGGCTAACAGTTCAACTGCTTTAAAGCTTAATTACTTTTAAGTTTGTGGGGTGGTTTGGTTTTTTAATGAGGTTTTAAAGAAAATATTTATTGATAATGAATAGTACTAGACTTAACAATCCTAAAAATGAAATTATTCTATTAACCATAGAATGTTAAAGAAGGAATGCCCATATGTGCTTCCTTACACTTTGCTGACAATGTGTCTCAATGCTTGCCTCAGCTGAAGGAGAAAAACACTTAGTTCTTCAGTCCCTGTTCTTCTGCTGAATTTTTAATAGTAGTTCTAGGAGCAGTTAGTTTTCCAGCAAGCCTATCTACAAGAAGCCTGAGGGGCAAATACTGATTTACTGCTAAAGTAGAAGTTAAGTGCATTTGCCCACAGGTGCAATTGGTAAAAATCACTGTTACTGCTTAGGCTCCTGAGATGTTAGAAGTGTTCAAAATGTTTCTGCTGTGCTGTTAGAATCAAGTTGAACATTAGGCAGTTAATATGTATTTGTGCATATATTTAAAAAAAACAAAACCACAAAACTAAAACAGCCTTTTATAACGACTTTACCTAAAATTAGATGTCCTGGCTTCAGTGTTTCTATTCAGTCTGGAGAAAGTGTGGATTTTCAAGCACACCTGCCTTCTCAGCTTTCTGTGAAACCTGTACCTCATATCATATAAATATTCAAGGTACAATAGATTGTTTCTGTAGAGGTGTTAGTTGTGAATTAAATTAAAAGCCACTATTCCCTTTTGGTTATATTAATTATGAAAACAGAATTGCTGAAGTAAATAAGGATTTAATTTTTGCTCAGCTTAATTCTGTTTTAATGCAACTGGCTTAATGCACTGTGAGTGGTTAGTGGTGCTTGGTACTAAATTTGGTCATAGCAGTAACTTTTATAGCAAGAACTTTTGTGGGAGTAGGGCAGCATGCAAGTTGTATATCAGTATATAATTTTGTATTTTAATAGCTTACAATTTTTGTACTTCATTACAGCGATTCTGGACGTGGGAGCAGCTTGTTAGACAGAGCGATTGCTGATAGACGACAGCTTAATACAATTACATTACCAGATTTCAGTGATCCTGAAACAGGTAAGAACTGCATATGCACAATAAAATAGGTTAAATGATCTGCCCATAGCTAGATTTTGCATTAGTTATTTTTTGATTTTGCAAAGTGAAGTTATATTTTCATTATTATCATATAAGTGGAAATAGACATTGTGTCATATAAGATTTCTTTTTCTTCTTTTTAATTTATGAAGTACTTGCTTACCACGTTCTCTGTAAATTAAAATATCTATGGTATGGATCTTGCTGAGTTTAGTAGTATTTCCTTATGCAAGGGCTAAAAATTAGTATGCTGAACTAGCCTACTTGCCAAAGTCCTGTGCTTTTTTGTTCGTTCAGTATTTGCACATTTTTGTTTAAAAGACAAATAAAAAAAATTATGAGAACTTTTAATCTCAAAAAACCAGAAGACATTGTTTTTATTTATTAAAATCTCAAATATATGTTAAAATGTAATTACATGGGTGGATAGACTTACTGTGGACATACTTTAACATTACAAGCAAAATTTATTTGTTGTAAATCATATATACTGTGGTATTTTTTATATACATATAAAAATTGTGGTGCACAGGTATGCTACATAAAAGCTGAAATTGTTACATGTCAGTAAATACTGACAATATATAATTTGCCTATATTAATATATTCAGTTATTCCAATGCAAACTAATATACTTTAGAAGTTATGCAATCACAAAGTACATGAGCCATGGATTCTGCGGAGAAGGAATTATCATGATGCTGCTAATTCAAAAAAACTTTTGCCATATCTTACTTGTGTTCTAAATATTGAGAGTTTTCTTTCTTGTGGGTTTTAAAACAACAGAATGCTTTTCCTGGGACCTTTCAGGGGTGTATTTCTGCTCAATCACTGTTTGACACAAACAGCTTATGGGAAAATTTGCCAGCATATGAATTGGAGTACATGTGACCCATTAATTAAGACACATTGAAATGTGTACTGTATGTCTAATATCACAATAATGCAGTAGAGAAAAATCCAATTTAGCTATTTAACTTCTGAAAATTAAAATTGGATTGAATGTTTAATTTTTAATTTAAAGTAGTGTTCTGTGTTTGCTATAGTGCAAGCAGTTTTCATTGCAAAGATCAGGTCACTTGATTTCAAAGAATAGCAATGTAATATGGTGTAATTAACGTGGAATCTTCTGTCTTCTTGTATTCATATAATTAAAAGGGATAAGATAACATATCATGCTATGGTGATCATTCTGTAGTCTAGCTGATTGTTTCATTTTTAAGAACATAACTATGTTTTATAGGTTTCATGTATACATATAAATAGACATAACTATTGATAAAGTTTTATGCCTTCAAGAAAGTGCTTGTTGGGGATGGGTATTGTGAAAGGTTTTTTGTGGTTAGTGGTGGTTTTTTATTTGGTTTTTTTTTTTCCTGTGGGGACATACAGCTCTTGATTTATACCTTCAGGGTGTCCTATTTAGTATCTGCCACACTTGAGAGCACAGTGAATTGGTGCACTTTAAAGACTGTGTATTCCTCAATGCTTTTAAGTAAAGATTCATTCTCATTCAAAACAGCAAGCTTTTCAAGAAGCTTGCCCCAAATTCAAATCCTGCAGCCAATATCCTGATCCAAATAGGATCTCTGCATACATTCTGATTTTACTAGCAGGCCCAAATTGTATTTTTTTCTGAATCTCAGCTGTATTGGTAGAACTTAACTCTATTGTCAAGGAGAATGAGATGGAAAATTAAAAATACGGGATCAGTATTTGATTATTTATCTTACAAAAGGTAATTGTGGAGGATCAGTAGGCTGATGGCCCTTATGTCTTTTTTTTTTTTTAATTGAGATTTGGAGTTGATTTTGGTTGTTGGTGGGGTTTTTTTTTTAATTATTAATTGTTAATTTTAGCAGAAGAAACCTTATTGCAGTAGCAGTACTCAATTTCTGTCAAGGACTAGAACTTTGTTATCTACTGAGTCTCTGTAATTATATATATAAAAAGCTCCACATCCAGTATTTGTCCAGAATTCTTTGTCAGAATATTATATAAACATTTTGCAGGAATTAAAATATTACAGTACTACAAGATTAAAAGCAGTCAAGCTTGTCATAGTGTTTGAGAAAGCTTAAGCATACTGTCAATAAAAGATTATTCACAACAGGTAGATGTTAGAAACAATAGATAGTCAAGATGTTAACCTTTGTAGGGCTGAAAGGGCTCACCTGCAAAATCTGTGGATTCACAGTGTTTAGAAATGCAGAAGGAATTTGACAAATAAGTAAGCAAATGTTAAAATGCAAGAAAGTTCCAGCTGAAAATCCTCTAAGGATGGAAATGTTTGCTCCCCTCGTTAAACTACTTGTGTAATGTTACTTTGTGAATACACTTATATATCTGGATACATGTGAACATTTGCAAATTCTCTCCTTCATAACTTTGCTTGCCATCTATGATGATGATGATCCCCTTTGCCTGTCTAGTCTGAATTCAGTCATCTAAGTACCAAGAAATGAGAGCTAAAATTCAAATTTGAAGTTTATGTAAAATCTTTCAAAAAAAATCCAGGTGCAATGGGTGTAAACTCTTCTTCTTTTTAAATGTATGAATTAAGCAGATGACCTTTAAAAAAAAAAGATGGAAAACTTACTTTATATGGAGCTCTTACCAATCCTATAATGATTGAGTGATTCAAGTTAAAATTTGTGTAGCCTTTAAAGTATCAAAAGAGTGTATTGTGGATTTCGTACAAGACTAGACTGTTGATTCTAATGTCCTGATCAATAACTATGTCAAATTTACCATAAGTTTGTCTGTTTCAGTTGGCTTGCCATGAGTGGCAGTCACATTTGTATATATCAATGAAGGAAATAAGTGTAGAGGGGAAAAAAAAGAGCTTTGATGAATAAATCAGTCTCACAGGGAGACAGACACATTTCATATCCAGAGACAGACTAAAATATGCAAATCTCTACAGACTTATTGGCTATTTGCTTAAGATAAACTGTGATCTTTTTAAAAACTTTCTGTTCAGTTTGGTTGCAGTCCACTGAGTTTTTAACATAGGAAGAAACAATATTACCTGAGTTTTAGATTTTGGCCTTTTTTTTCCTGTAAATATATTTTTTTATTTATGCATTGGAACATAAGGAAAAAAATATTTTATTTGCTTTTTAAATCTAATCTAGTATGAAAGGAGAGCACATATAAATAAAGGGGTATTTTTTGTTGTTCTTGCTTTCAAAAGTGATATTTTATCTAGGAGCCATTTCGATCTTACAGAACAGTGAAACAAATGCTTTGCGTTTTTGGCATCCATGATTCCGTTAAACCCTGTTGGATCTTTTTTCTCTCCTGTCCCCCTCCACACCCCCTTACCATTCTCTTTGTTTCGCTTTTTAGCCTCTGATACTTCCTCATCTTCTCTCTCAAGAACAGAGTCTCCTCTCCAACTGTTTGTATCTTCTCATCTTCCTCATCCTAATCCTAAACCAGATACCTTTGTCTGGCCCCATGCAGCCTCTCCATACTGTGACCAAGTTCCTGAGCCCTGTTCACCTACTCGCTGTAAATTGGCTTTCTATTCCTGATGAGCGTGTTTGTGCTGTATTTTTCTGATAATCTTCATAGCTGATAAACCATGGTTAAATAGATTATGTTTCAACAGTGTCAGTGAAATCTGGCCTTTCAGCTGCTTCGCATTAAATACTGCATGGGTTTTAAGAATTTCATCAGAGAAGACTGTTTTATTCATCCCGAAAGATGTAAAGCTACAGACATATTTAATACTCTGTTCTCATGAGTGTTACAGAGAATTATAGGTGTTCAGTGAAAGAGATTATTGGTCAAGGCTGCTTTTTACTGATGTAAATTATTTCCTGTGCTGGCATCTTTTGCCTAACAAGACTGTCCCTGCCACAGAATCTCTTCTTATCTGGACAGTTTTTAATAACTTAATTTCAGAAAGCCTTTAACTAATTATATCCAAAACATTCCCTGAAAATTCACATGAAGAGAACCATTGCCTAAATATCAGTGTGTATCATGATGCAGGTAGGCCATATTGGAATGATTTGGAGGAGGCATTAGAGCAGTGAAAATCAGCATTCTGCTGTTTCAAGTCAAGAGCCTTTCTGTTAATTGAAATTATGCCAATTAAAACCAGCTGTAAGATCAATCTCCATGCTGTTTAAATACAAAATGTACACTAATGCTGCAGGAGTAGTTCAGGTGACAGGGTAAAATCAATGTCGTTTTTCAGCCATTTCCTTTTAACTCCTTTTAATTTCTCTTAAATTGTCCTTCACTCATACCTTTATACATAGCACTTTTTTTTGTCACTGAATTTACTATAATCTGATCTTAAGAAATTAATTTTGACACCTAGTCTCTAGACTGATTTCATGTCAAATATATTAATTCCAAGCAAAAGGTTGCAAATAAATCTTTGCATATTAGTAAAATTCACTTGTTAAATAGCTGACATAAGACCAGGGTTTTGAAAACACTAGCTCATATGTAAGCCTGTAACTGGAAGTGCCAGGAAATCTGTATCCTACACAAGTTTGAGTCTGACTTCCTTGAAGTGTTTGAATAGCTGACTAGCTGCTATTACAGGTTTGGGTGTCATTGAGTTGAACTTCTCCAGACCTATACTATAAACAGTACATACCAGTTAACATTAAATTATTTGTTCTTGTTCTCTGCAAAGCTCTAAATTAGTAAGAACCTACTCAAGAATGAAGGCAAACTGAAAGAATGATGAAGCCAAAGCACAGATTCCATTATGTGAAGCCCAAGTTTTCCATTTCCAAGCTACTGTATCCTCAGGGAAAGGAGCTTCTACCCTATGTGAGAAGTAACAGAACCATGAAAAAGAAGAAAAAAGATATTGGAGTCCTTTGTATGGTGTCAATAATTAATGAAAGTTAAAGCTGTCTTGAGTAAGGAGCAGTTTCCCTAGATGCCTATAGTATGTTAATATAATTTCAGGGGCTGAAAAATATCGTGTTCTATATCTTGCTCAATTCAATTTTTTTTCTAGTGAAAGAAGCCAGAGGCATTTTTGTATTATTGACTTGACTTCCAATTTCTGTTGAACAGGAACATGATTTTAGAGGTGCAGCATCTTATTTAATTTTTTCATCTTTTGAAATCTTGTAAACCTGATTTACAGTTTGAAGGTTATCAGAAATCCTTTGGCTTTCTTAGAATTTCTGGCTTATATATATCTATATAACATTTTTTTTCTTCTTATTTTGGATTGTAATTTGTGGTTTGATCTATCCAAAGGCAATCCATCAGATGCTTACTTTCATGGGGTTTACTCCCTTTTTTCAGTTTGTAAGTAGTATTCACTATGCAGTTCTGTTAATTTCTGAAGGACTAAAATCACCTTTTCCTTTACCACAAGATGTACATGTTTTGTCTATCAGTAGTTGAAGCTTGATAGTGTGTAAAGCAAGGCTGATGCTCTTTGCCCATTCAGTCACCCTAAGGGCCGTAATCTTACGAGACCTGAATGCACTCAACTAACACTTGCATTTAATAATTAAAGAGGCAGTATTCATTTCTAGAGGACTGCAAATAAAGATATATTAGGCAGGTCTTGTGTAACGCAATGGCCAACTGCCAGTACATTGTATTATACCACTGCTGTTCCTAAAGAAGTATGCTGATGCAGAATACAATATTGCAACTACTGTCATTACTCATAATAAGCTATTACTTTCTTTCGTGGTACAAGTTTTGCTTGTAAAATAAAAGAAGAGTACACTTTGAAATAATGAAATTATGAAAGCAAGCTAAATAAGAAAGAATGAAGAATATAGATCAATAAAAATAACTGCTGTTTTAATCAGGATATGAATTAATATTTTTTTTCTCTAACGAGTTACCTTATAAAGCTGTGTCCATAGCATTCTTTTTTTTTTTTCATTGATTACCTTTGCATAGATTTTTTTTGGGGTAGTACAGGAGATCAATTTGGTGAAGGAGAGAAAAGCAAGAAGATACATAAGCCAACACATTTGACAGTGACTAAGCACAGAAAATTTTTTTCAAAGAGCTGAGAGGATGCTTTGTGAATGATGCTGTCCTTACCTGACTACTATCATCTCCATGCACAACTTTGTAGTAAAAGATAAGATGGCTTTGTAAGTTGTGATTGTGAAAGCTATCTCAGACTCTAAATGAATTTTAAATGAAGAAAATTGTGAATTTTGGCTAAATCTGCCAATCTGTCTTACCAAATGCATCACTTCAGGGATGTATTAGTCCTGCAGAAGGTGCTGCCTCTTTGTATTACGTAATTGCTTTTCTTAGAGTTCTCTGTGTGTCACACCACTAATGTTCTTACTTCCAGCTCTTTGTGTGCATGCAAAGTTGAGTCATGGGGGTTTTTGTCTTTTTTCCTGCATGAGCATTGCAGTTAAAGCATTTTTTCTTTATGTAAATATTGAAATGTTTAAAATGGGATGAATGTAAAACTATTGAGTAAAATTCTCTTTTATGGTATAAAAAGAAATCCTGCCATAGTGATACTGTGAGTTGATACGAACATATTCCATGAATGATGACAGTCCATTCTGTTACTCATTTTCAGAGGCAAAATTGATGTAGATAGTAAAGTGATTTTGTTTTTCTCAAAGCTGTCATGCCATCTAGGTCCACATGTTAGTTTATGTCCATTACACTGCATTGCGAAGAATTTATGTGGAGATGACCAAGGAAAGAACTGAAGAAGTCATAACAGGCTCATTTACATAGGCTGTATGGTATTTATAAATGGTACTTAATGGATGAGTTCATGTGGACTCTTGTGTAATGTTTATGAAAAGCCTGAAGAGACTAAACGGAATACTTAATTCACAAAAGTTTAACTGTAGGTGTGACTTGGAAAAGAAAGGTTTCTGTGACATGACTTAACTTGGGTAAATTGTCTTTGCTCAAGGCTCTTGGTAGGTTTTCTATTTGAGATTGAATTGAAACACTGAATCTGCAACATGATTGTTGCAGATAGGATGAATAGAAACTAGATTCTGGGCAAGTGCCATTATAGGAAACTTGAGTGGGAGGTTATACCTTTTTGGTTTAGGAACATTTTGTCATGGTTAAGACCTTCTGTCACACTTTGCAATGTGCAATGTTATTTTGATTCCAGATGTTAATCAATTTAAGTAGTGAATTCTAGGTGTTGCAAAGACAGTCCCTGTTTTATACTTGGCCTTTTTAGTATAAACAAGCTTCAGAACAAAGCTAAACAAATGAAAGTGAGTAGCCAGGATCTATTTTGGTGATATATTAATTTTCCAGGCCTCATGATTTCCATTTCAAAATAAATACTCTTTGCTGCTTGTGGTGTTTGGAGGGAATTTTTTCTTGAGTCTTAAGTGTCATGCTATAACAGCAGCTATAAAAGTTATCTGGAAAGAGCAAAGGTATTTTTATGCGTGAAAGATCAGTAAAATTTTAAATGAGATATTGCTGCAACTCTATCTGAGCATTTGAAGGAAGCTACAACACAGTGAATTGTAAGTGAAAGTGAGGATATGTTTGTGTTTGGCTGTGCGTCCTTACCTCAGACCAGAGAAAGCCAAATGCAGGTAAGACTGAGACAAGAGAGCAGAGCTGGTGACAAAACCAACAGGGAACCTCCAAATAGACTGGCTACATAGGCTCTGTAAAGCCTCAAGGAGACTTTAAGGCATACTCATTACCCTCAGTTTCTCACAAACCACTTTGTATCTTTACCAGTTGCAGCTGAAATCACTGTATGTTTTAGAATTGTCATGTGAATATAAAGATCTGACACCTGTTGGGACATCTGGGTTAGGACAAGGGTACAGATAAGTTAGTTCTAATATGAAAACACTTGAGTAAATTTGAAGGAAGGTAGAAAAAAGTTTTTTGGTACACAAGATCTTTAAATTATTCTTAGTTTATGAAATGAAAAGTTTGCTAAATGTGTTTTAACAGAAAGAGCCAGAAATGAGTCAGATGACAGCTAATTATGGCAGTATTATAGAAGTGTTTAGGGGTTTATGGTGTAGAGTATTAGCATGAATGCAATGTCCCTGAAATGTGCCTGATTGGCCAGTAGAGAGTATTGCTTTGTATATAATGTGTGTTTTCTTCAGAAAACTAATTGCTGCAATATGGTAAGGGATACCTTTTTCCTAAAGAGGAAATATAAACAATTTGAATTATACCACTTCAAAGAAAAATTTTAGAAATTCTTTAAATTTTTTTCCTCTTTTTATGTCACTCTGTGTAAAGTCCAGGGTAGGAAGCACTCAGTATTCACTCTGTTTAATTTTAATACAGATGGCACAGAAACTCATAAGAATCTTATTGCACTATAGTCCTTTTTTATAAATAAATTGATGTAAAAAAAGTTTTAGTAATATATTACCATATGTGCTTTATGTTAAGTAGTGGAGGCTTAAAATCTAACAGCACAATTTCTATATGAAATTACTCGTGGCCTGGCTAGCAGCCAAAGTCCTTGCTTTAAATAATAGAAAATATAGGCCCTTTTTAATACTAAATTGCATACTTGCTTTTCCAGAGGAAGGTGTCAGATGATCTCCTTTACGGCAGTGAATTGCAGCTTTTCTTTACAAATTGTTCTGGAGAGAAGAAGGCACTTTCACTATTAGTCCCTGGAAGGCTAACAAGTGCCAGGTTGCAGTGATGTGCTTTACAGAAATGGCAGTCAGACAAAAAGAGGGTTACTCGTGACTAGTGCTTATTTTTGGTACACTTGCTAGTGGTACACTTGCTAGTATTTTTCTTATAATACACTCTGTGTGCTTCATGCTTAGACTTCCCTTTTAAATTTCTTCAGAATTTAAGCTTTAAAATAAGGAACACAAAAACTATAGTGAATGTTCAGCTGTGCAAGCTGGACTTTGAGTTGTTTCATCAGCCAGTAAAAAGGAAAGCAATCTCTACTGCCAGACACTGTTCCAGATCTTCAGGGCAATTCCTTGTTCATAATGACATGAAATGCTAATTATGATTTGTGCTGCTTTTCCTTTGTTTCTTTCAATTAAGGGAACTATGATACATACTTTCAGACTAATTTCCTCTTCCTACTGATCTGTGAACTAGGAATTTCCGGTGCTTTATGGTTTGCTGGTTTACCTTGTCACACTTAAAAATGTATATTTCATGTGACACATCTCTTCTCGTTAAAATTCTTAGAAAACCTGCGATATTGAGAGTGAAGATTTTGTTCATTTCTTAGTTTGTAATGATGAGGATGAGCTTTTGGGGTGCAGGTCAACTTGCACAGGATTCAGTACTTTCTTTTGGAGTATCTGCCATTGTTGACCATTATGGATATGGTGATGGAATTAGAGAATTTCTCATCTGATCCAGTATGGAATATTTTACTGCCTTTATTTTTTAATCAGGCCTAATTAGTATGAGATTTTGTCATTTGTAATTATAAAACAACTAGAGATATGGTGAGGCTTAGATGACAAGAAGGAGTGTAGTTTAAAATATTCATGGTCTTGATTTTAAAAAAAAAGTCATGACTAAATATGCTGGCAGTAATTGACTATCCAAAGTACAGTTGCCATTAGATATTCTCTAGTCATAGAAGCTTTTTAAATTCCAGTACTTTGAAAAGGGTATTATTTGCCAATGAGATTCTAATCTGACTTGGAAATTATGCATTTTGCGAAAATTATCCTTAGTATGCTCTGGGAACGTGTTTTATGCAAAAAAACTTTGTGGACTTTTTTTGCTGCAAGGCACTTTAACTCAGCCTTCTTGATTAGGCAAGTTTTACATTCAGAGCAGTTTAATGGTGTATTTGTGATAGTGTATGTTGTGATTGCTGTGTGTATTTTAGTTCTCTTTTTTTGGTCTGTTATTAGTTGTAAAATAATCCTCTAATTGCACTCTGTGGCAAGACCTAGCTAATACTAACATCAAAGCGAATGCAGCAACCTGAAGACTACAGTGTATGATACCATCACAAACCTTTTTTGGATTGCACATTGCCAGAAAAGAGGTGTCAAGTTTAATAGAGAGTATTCTTAGTAGCAACCCAAAAGAAAGTCAGGTACAGTTACCAAAGTTTAGTGTGTTTTTTATATAGACTTTCAGACCAATATGAAAGCTTTCATAAGAAAATTACTCTGGCATTTAAAAAAAAATTCTCCAAAACGGTAAATGTAAATTGAATATTGAGTTTGGGGTACAGCCTCTTATGAAAAGGGTTGCAATTGAAAGTTTTATGCAATGTGTATGGACTTCATTATTTCTGTGCTGGTATATTCTTTTTATTACTTCTACAGGTTCAGTCCATGCCACATCAATAGCAGCTTCCAGAGTGGAGCAAGCATTGTCTGAGGTTGCTTCTTCCCTGCAAAGCAGTGCCCCTAAACAAGGTCCCCTGCATCCTTGGATGACTCTGGCTCAAATATGGCTTCATGCAGGTATTGGGATAGTAAAATTTATTTTTTATGCCCTCTCCTTTATTGCTAGCCTAAGGACTTATCAAAACCTGTTTATTTCATTCAGAATCCATTACCACTTATCAGATCATATTTTTTCCATGTGTGTGGCATAGAAACAAGCCAAGAAATGAAAAGCACACTAGAGTTGCTCTGTGTGTAAGATCATTTATGAAAGATACAGCAGTAGTTTTAGAATGTAGCTGTTACCAGTGGAGTCATATCTTCTGTAGAACAGATACAGCAGTCTCTCCCTTATCCCTGAAGATTTTAGTTTCTGAAGTACCTAGAGTATCTTAGTGCTTGGAAATTTACGTGTCCTTGCACAATCACAGAATATTCTGATTTGGAAGGCACTCACAAGGATCATCAAGTTCAACTCTTAAGTGAATGATCCATGAGGGGATGGAACCTGTGACCTTGGTATTACTAGCACCATGCTCCAACCAACTGAGCTAATCCCAGGTCACTGAATCCATTGAATGGAAAAAGATATTTGTAAGATTTTTGACTAGAGTTCCTGTAACTACAAAATTTTATAACAGAAAATAAATAACTCTGCATACACAGGGAAAGAAACAGTACTAGTACTACTGAGCAACCTGTCCCTTGCAGCTGTGATAATGAGCCCAAATTCTGTTCTTTTCTTTCTGGTTTCATTAATGTAAAAGACTCAGGATTGTTTGTCTAAATGTGGAGTCATCTTGAGTGGATTTAGTATTGTTGTGATGTCTCAAGCCTCAAGCTAACTGCAGTATCACAAGTGGCTGTTACATAAAATTTTAACCAGAAAATTATGATCCAGTGTATTTTTATACAGTTAAAAATGTATAACATGCAATTGTTTTTATTGATAGCAGGATCAGAAAGACGTAATTTAGAAATCAGCCAGCAATTGTTATGCTTCATTCTGCTTTCAGAGCACTTTTCAGTGACATAATTTTTTTCTTTCATGTTTTCAACAAAACAGTGCTTCATTTATGTAGCATTTTAATTTACCTATTTACAGCTACAGTTTTATGGTGTGAAAGTCATTGCAGGGTAATGGTTCCTAGTTATAAATGGTTTAGTGGTTTAGAGAAAAAGCCCAGAAGCTTGGAAAGAAAGCAATTACAGTGATTAATAATAGTGATCTCATTTGGGCTACTCAAAAGCAACACAGATTAGAATGGGGCAAGGTCCAACAGGGTGTAGTATAGTCATCTGCTCTGCATTGTGGCATCGTTGACTTTAAATATTTATGAACTGTCACAGATGACCATCTACAGTAACTCTTAGCATCTATAATGCTAACAGTTATAATAATTTCTCAGCCTTCTGTGGCAGCTTGTTCCACTACTTATTTTCTGTTTGGTGGGGTTTTTTTTGTTGTTGTTGTTTTTAAAAAAATGTTTGTGGGTTGTGGCGGTTTTGGTTTGCCAATCTGAGTTTCTTCTTTCCTGGCCAATGCACCAATTAATGTAGTGGGTTTAGTGCTGGCCAAACACCAGTGCGCCCACTAGAATTATTTACTCATTTCCTGCTGTGAGATAAGGATTAGGAGGAGGGAAAAACAGGCTCAAAACTTTAAAGGGTATAAAGAAAACTTTATTAACAGAACAAAAAGAAAAAATAATAAGAAAATCAGAAATAAACCTTCAGGACACTTCTATTACTCCTACACCCTCTTCTCTTTCTCACTAACAACATAAAGAGGCAAAATCTGGGACTTGCAGTCAGTTTACCACCTCTAAAATAGTCTTTCTTCAGTTCCCTCAGGGAGAGGAGTCTCTCCTGCCATCCTATGGAGACCTCTCCACAATAAACAGTTCTCTCGTGGCTTTAATGTCACAGCGAATCAGCAGCCGCCCAGAAATCTGCAATCATGAAGTCTCTCCCAAGTTTTACTAATTTTTTCCCATAACTACCACCATGGGCCACTTCAGCTTCTTGGGGTACAATTTTCAGGATGAGCTGTTTTAGTACAGAAACACATGTTCTCTCCTTTTATCTCTGGGAACAGAGGTTTTCTTCTTCTATCACTGGGGCAGAGTTTCTCATCTCTATTCAAGCTTCTCATTGGATCAAAGCTACTGCAACATCTGCTCATTTCAACACTGGTGCTTCTGCTCATGGCTGTAGTTAGAACACTACATCCCCCCAATACATTCCATGAATTACAGGGAAAAAAACAAAGTCTGATGTATCAATTATACCTTTACCATAGCCTTACAAGAGAATTTCAGCCCAAAACTAAGGCATCTCCTCCATCTCCTCCCATCTAGAATTTGACTCCTTCTTCACTGGCCTCAGTGTCCCATGTTGTTTTCTTTATGTGTCTTCACCCTTTCCTTTTTTCCTGATTCAGGAGAGAATTGGTGTTTGTAGGGTCATTTGTTCTCAAGCTTTATCAATTGAAACAGTTTTTATAGAGTTCTGTAGCACTGAAAGGATCTCATCCTGGCTCTGCATTGGGGAAATCGCTCGCCGTCCCTCTCTGTTGGCCACATGGCCCCCGCCGACACTGTGCAAGTCACACTGGCTGCAGGCTCCACCCTGCGCCTTCTCTTCATGTGGGGTGCTGAAAAAGAGAAGGAAAAGTTGCTGCTGCTGCTTTTGTCCTTCTGTCCGCAGCACGGCTGGCTAAAAAGGCGAAGCAAACAAAGTTCATTGCGAGCCATGCCGAGATAGCCGCGGCCACGTGGTGCAGCCCTGGCCGTGCTGATGTCAGCTGAGCAGTCCCAGCCACATGGCTGCTCCCGGCCTCGGGGCCGCCCCCAGCACCGGCCGTGGGGCCGCTCCCGGCCACATGGTTGCTCCTGGCATTGGGATGGCCCCCACTGGGAAGGGGTCCCAGCTGCCCTGCCGGGACAGGGCCTGGCAGGCTCCCCTGGAAGGGGCGGCGCTGCAGCAGAGCCCTGCCCGGCCTGGCCCAGCCTGTTCCGGCCTGTTCAAAGGCCAGAAGCAAGAGAGCTTTTCCTGGGCTTGCCCATCCTTAAATGTGTTTTTCACAGAGGCGTATCCACAGCTCTTTTAAGTGGTTTAACCAGGTGTCAATCTTCAAAACTAGCAGCTGATTGGTTCTGCCAGGTCCCCACCTGGTGGGGGAACCACCCCTGCAGGCCATGGCCTCCCTCCCCAACTGAAAACCAAACAATCTGTTAAACCACGATGTGGGTTGTGTGCTGTTGCTGGTTATTCAATTCATGCAAGTGACTGCTACTGTTTTTGCCCACAAGGGAGGCATCTGGACAGACACTGTTGATTCCTTTTTAGTTCACAATTTAGTCGGATTTCCATGCACATTGGTGGTCTGCTGCTACAATCTACACAGGCTACTTTCTACTCTTTAAAATATCTTTAAAATATTCTGTCATGGGAAGAACACAAAGACAAAGCTGTTGAATGCAATTCTTCATAAGCAAGCTCCTTTAAAAGCACTCAAATATCAGTCTGAGTCAGAGTTTTAGGCATAATCTGAAATCCACTGCAGTAGTGAGAATTCCTGATCTGAGAGCCTTTAAACCCAAAGATGGGTGGCCAGTGAGAAGCATGTCTTGAGCAGTGACAGATCACTTTGCTGTTTTGATGCAGCAGCTTGATTAAAACCCTAATCTATAAACCTCCTTTACAGTATGACACAGGAGAATGCAGTCATACAATTTGAGACTCTATTTTTATCTGGTCTGTACCAATGTAAAGGAAAAGATCACCCAACCCAGAACCTTAATAACTTTTTCTTGCATTTAGTATCTCTTTATTCCTCTTTTCTCCCACTCATTCAGCAAGAGATTAGGATGAACCAGCAAGGTAGTGAAATAGCAGTGTTGAAGAGTGTAAGGGTGTCATAAGGGCTACTGAAGGCAAATACTTCTATTGTTAGTTGTTAATTACTCACTGAATGAAATTTTTCCCCCTGTAGTCAATCTGATTTATATGTGTGTGTCAGGCTACTCAACTGATCTAAAGAGTCCTGGAGTGCTCACATGCTCACATCTTAAAACTAAAACGAAAAAATCTAAGACATAGGATAGAAGTAGCAAACTAGGAAGAGTATTCTGCGGTTTCAAACAGCCATTTAGAAGTTGTAACTCCCATTACACTTAGGAAAGTAACTTTCCTGAAAGAATAATTAATTTAAAATAATTTAGGTAATAACTTTTCTTTTAAGATGCAAAATTTTTTCGGAAAATAGTCTTTATCTAAAGTGAAAGTATATACAAATACAGCACATGTGACAACATCTAAGTCATGGTATGATGAAGCAAGAATCACTAATTGGTCCTGACATTCCTTCCACAGCTGAAGTCTACATAGGAATTGGGAAGCCTGCTGAGGCCACAGCGTGTACCCAGGAAGCAGCTAATCTCTTTCCAATGTCACATTATGTTCTCTACATGAGGGGTCAGGTGGCTGAACTTCGTGGAAACATTGATGAAGCCAAACGCTGGTATGAAGAAGCCTTATCCATTAGTCCTACCCATGTGAAAAGCATGCAGAGGCTGGTAAGTCTTGAGCCCATGTTCATAAGCATTGTCATCTCAACTGGTGATACTGTGCTTGATGAACTGGTGATACTTGTGAAGTCTAGACTTGGTGTAGGTAACCCGCAACTTGTGAGTTTGGGATCTATATTCTTATTATAAAATGCTTTCAAAACAGTCTTTCGTGGCATTTATTCTGTCTTTTGTGTGTTGGGACATAAAAAGGATTTGCAGGCCATAAGACTATTTCAATCCTGATAGAAACTATAGAAGAAGAAGCAATTTGCATCTGCCTAATATTCGTGCCATTGGGAAATGAAGGTGGCTAATGTTAAGAGTTGGATACTGTATTTGGATACTGTATAGGAAAGACAAGTAATTTTGGTATTCTGAAGTAAAAGTTAAATTCATAAAATCATAGAATATTCTAAATTGGAAGAGACCTACAAGGATCAAGTTTAATTCCTGGCCCTGCACAGGACATTCCAAGAGTCACACCATGTGTCCGAGAGCGTTGTCCAAACACTCCTTGAACTCTCTCAGGCTGGTGCTGTGACCACTTCCCTGGGGAAGCTGTTCCAGTGCCCAGCCACCCTCTTGGTTTTCCTGATACCCAGCCTAAACCTCTCCTGACACAACTTCTGGCCATTCCTTCAGTCCCGTCACTGTCACAAGAGAGAAGAGATTGGTGTCTGCCCCTCCTCTTGCCCTCACAGGAAGTTGAGACTGCAATGGGGTCTCCCCTCAGTCTCCTCCAGGCTGAACAGACCAAGTGACCTCAGCCACTCCTCACATGGCTTCCCCTCAAGGCCCTTCACCACCCTCATTGCCCTCCTTTGGATGCCTTCCAGTACCTTTATATCCTTCTTAGACTGTGGTGCCCAAAACTGCACACAGGACTCGAGGCCACACCAGTGCAGAGTACAGCTGTTTTCTGCATTCTGCATGTTTATTGATTACCTTTGAGCTATGTGATTTCTTGGGTTTTTGAAAGGTAGAGAATCAGTCTTGCCCCCAAATGAATGTGTAGCTTTCAGTACACAGTATAAACGTTCCCAGTATAAATGTATGTTTGTTTATACACTTCATAGATACATACATGTATATATTGTGTGCTTACTATGTTAGGAAAATTACTTTTAATCCAGTTTTCTTCAAGATAGAGCAGAATAGAACAGCTGAAATCAGCTTCTTACCCAATCTTTTTTGTTCAGAAGTAGAAGCTGGTTTCTGCCTAGGTACTTATGAATTATTCAGAGAAATTTCTTGTGCATCCCTGAGGGAAACATATGAGACAAAAGATCAGCTAGGAAGGCAGCACAGGGGAAGTTTTTTGTTTCACCTTTTCAGCATTTCAGGATATTTGAGCCTGCTGACAAATGCCAAAAGATTCCCTTTTCTGAAGAAGCAGGCAGTCAATCTAAAGCAGTGCAACTCAGTGAAAAGGAAAGCTCATGTTTTGCTGGGTATCTTTTTGCCCCTCCTCTGAATGCACCTTTGAATAAATAGTCTGTAAACACACAGTGCTCTTCAGAATGACTGAGAAATTAGCTGTCTAAGAGGCGTGTGAAATGAAAATTACTGTGCTTCCAATCCAGGTTTCCTTTTTATGAGATTTTCTGTTTGAGTCCTTGAGCTTGAAGGTAACTGCTCATTTCATTGGATTGGGCAGTCCTTTTTAAGGATTCTTATAATTTAAAATTTTGTTTCTAAGAGCTTTTTCTACTGTTCTACACCTTGTCTGCACTAGGATGTAGTTTTGGGTAGATTCTGAGAGATTTATGCTGCTTAAATACAAATATTCAAGATGTATGGTATAGAAGTTCTTGTCTATGTAATTTCGTGTAGGAGAAAGTACAAGCTTCTGTATCCTTGACCTTTTGACTATTGTGAAAAGTATTTTAATGAGGAAGCTTGCAGTGTTTCCTCTTGGCTGTGTGTAGAGATAAATATCTGTACATCCCAACACTTTGTGTATATTTACCTATTTATTATAAAGAAATATGATCTCAGTGGCAGGGGAGCTATAGCAGCAGCAATGTGGAGGTATCAGCCTCTATGGCAACGGCTGAAACATTAACTTCATTAGCATTAACTGTAAGTTCTGTGCAAAAACCCCTTACTTCTGTGATTTATTTGATATTTTAAAAATATTTGATATAGCTTTCTAGCAATGTTTAGAAAGTAATATCAAATGCAACTGTTTCCATGTAAAAGTTACCTTAGAGCCTATATTTATTTAATAAGTTTTCGTGAATTTCTTGTTGAGGGGCAAATACTGAGTATAGATCATTCTAGCTTTATGTATAAAATGCAACAAAAAGGAAGTAAGATTTAAGGATGGCATGAGTTCTAGCATGTAGCATCTTTATCCAGGCCTGCTTCTCCAAGTGAAATTACTTGAATTACTTTGAAAACAAAACTAAGTTTTAAGTAGATTTTCAAACTAATATGAAATCAGTTTGGAAGGACTTTAGTTTGTTTTTATTAAAACTTTAGAATAAGTGACATCTGACAGTCAATAAAATTTCCTGATAATAATGGTTTGGAAATCTTAATCTTTGATTTGAGAGTCTTTTTAGTTGTCCAGAGGGTTAAAAAAAAAAAGCTAAATAAAATGTACATTTCAGTTTGTATGAACAACAATAGCATATTGGGAATAGGAGTTTTCTCCTTTTATAATCCATCCTTTTAATGATATTACATCACTCTGGTAAGAAGGATGAAGACCTAAACTTTGAAAAAGTTACTGTTTTTCATACAACATTTCATACAATATTTTCACCATAAGTCTCTCTAAGTACCTATTCCTGAATAATATCTGCTGTTTCTATGCAGAAACAACCTTGTTAATTTAAATTACTGGAGAAATGTGTAAGTAAAGACCAGAAAGGTTAGTTTTGTGGCTTCAGAAGTGTTGTACTTCTTCTTGTGAGTTACAGCATGTGCTGTGCTTCTGAGTTTCTGCAAAAAGACTCTTGCATTTGTCTCTCATGCAGACTCCACATTCTATTAGTGTGACCTTGAAGACTCTGCAGAAGTCTAGTGTATTATCTGAATGAAAATACTTTCTATTGGCTGGCATCATCATTTTTGCAAAATTTCAATTTTTTTAAAGAAAAAAATTTTGTACTCATTTTGCTGCTGTCTCTAAGGTCTTCATAGATTTATTCCTGTTTCAAGACATTTACTAGAATGAAAACCAGGAGATCTTGATGATGGTGTGAAAATTGGAGCAGTTAAGAATGATGAAAGAGATCTGTTTGCCAACAAAATGATAATCATAAATGGGAGGGTTTGATGGGGAAGGTTTTCACCTTACTAATGAAATGCCTAAGACAGTGTAACATCAAATGCTGGGGACTTGATCCACAAGTAAATGAAAAATGGTTTAGCTGTATTCTGCTCAACTAAACTTGGGGAATGGAACTGCTTGGATCATACTGTTGCATTACTTAAGATGGGAGCTATTCTAACAGAGATCTGGCTGCAAGGGCAGTGTGTTTGTGTTCCTGCTCACTGCTATTTCCACCCCTTCTAAGATGTTGGGGGACTTAATTATTAAATCAGCCCAACAACAAAACTAAAAGTTAAAAAACTAAATTTCTCTTTTTTCAAAGAGAAATGCTGTTTAAATTCTCTGCAGTTCCTTGTAGAACTAAATTATTATTCACTGTACAGTTAATGTTTTAATCCATACATTCATTCACTTTATTTTGTTGAGCAATGCTCATTTTAAACTCTGCCTTGTTCTCAGGTGCTATTTTCTTAGTGTTTGTCACTCACTGAAATTTTCTCCAAGCCAGAGGTTATACCAGCTTGCTATTTGGCTAGCTCTGACTGTTCACAAGATGTCAAGAGGGAAGCAATAACATGTCAGTATTAATTAGGTGTACTTTACAGAATGCAGCAGCAATTCTTTTAAACAAATGCAGCGTCCTTTCTTCTTTTTAAGGTTTGTATACTGCACTCAGAAAAAACAACATGAACTTGCGTTCTGAAGGTTTGAAATGCTTTGGTTTGTTTTGTGTATTTCAAATAATTTTTCTCACACCTAATGAAATTTAAAATTTTCTTTAATTACTTAATTTTAAAAAGACGATTTACACTTCAGTGTCATATACCTGTGGTTATCACCTGCCTGATTTTGGCCAAAATGGATTTATTTATACAACTTTCTCTATTCTCCCTATCCTTTATCACCACCTCCAGATTTCTGCATTATTGCTGCCTTCCTGCTTTTCTCATTGTTTTCCTCCCCTGTGAAAAAAAAGAATAAACATTCTTTTATCTTCTGCAGTCAGAATGCTGTTGTGGAAAGTAGCCCTTACTGCTGACGTCTGGAAAGTCCTGAAACAGGCTATCATTCAGTAATGCCTGGAATGGCAATGAATATTTCAATCCATTGGCCAGGAACCAAAACCATGTATTCTCTCTCAGGCTGAAAATTTCCTTCTTAAATGTAGCTTTGAGATTAAATAGGTATCCAGCATTTGTATGCTGTTATAATTCCAGAAGACTGTAGTATGTTCTGAGTATCAGGTAATTCATCATAGCACTTGCCAGTTAATGCTATTAGTAACTTAGGTTATAAGAGCAGAAAACTAAAACAGAAAGGGAGAAATTACTCAAACGATTTACTCATGTAGAAATTTGTTTTCAAAAAGCAGTTAGGGAGTTACATTTCCTACTTCACACTGTTAGATACCTGTTAGTTTCCTATAATTATGCATAGATAGCTAAACCAGATCTCTTAAGGCTTAGATTAACTATGTGTGCTTTATCTTTCCGTTATAAATACACTGTTATTTATTTCTTACTGTACTATACTGACTTCTTATATTTTTTTTTCAACCCAAAGACACTGCCAGAAAGAAGTCTGGCAGTATGTATGGGTTGTGTGTGCTTATGAGCCTGTCACAGATGTAGAGTTGACTGAAAGAGGAAAAACAGAGAAGACTTTAAAACATGAATTCAGAACCTGTTTGAAGTGGTCATGGGGGTTAAGGAAGAGAAACTCTAAACACAGTCACCCAAGTAACTTTTTTCTTTCAGTAATTCACTGTTCTCATCTGGAGAACATGCAGTAAATAATTTGATTTTCATCCTCAGATTCCTGCACAGTAAAATTGTTGGTTTAGGTGGCATAGGTTTGTCCTAAGCACGTTGTGGTGGCTCTTATGGGTGGTTTGGGCTGTAACTGATTACCACAGAGCTAAATGCTGATGCCAAATCTCAGTGCTCATTTGACTCACTCTCTAAGTGCATCCTTACGCACAGGGTGGTTGAAGAAGAATGGAGAAATAAAGGTCATTGGTTTTGTTATATTTGTGTGTAAAATGTTGTGGGTTTACCCTTCAGAAACTTCAAGATCATTTCACAAAAAATTGAGAAAGCAAAATATCTGTTTGGCCAAAAACTCACTGCTCCTTACGGAAGGCATTTTACTGTGATTTGACCACATCTAAACATCTAAATATTTCCAGTGATTGCATTCTGTACCCTGAAAAAACAATGGCCATTCTGCTTGCATTTTAACCTGGAAACCATTGTGTTCAAGTGGCTCAAGGACCATTTAGATACATTTAAAATACTTCATCTGCTGTGAAGCACTCAGAGGCTATATTCTTTTCTGTCATGAAAATATTATTTCCCCTTTTAGCCTTACAAGAGAAAACCATCAGTGCTTGGTGCAGTAAAAATTGCATAAAATCAACTTGCATGGTCATTAGTGCTTGAAGTATATTACAGTGAAAATCAAGGTGAAAAATTAGGGAAGTTTTTTTCCCTGTTTGTTTCAAAGTTACCTTATTTTATTTTTTAATGTTGAGATCAAATACAGCAGTTAACCACTTCATACTGACTTGGAGAAAGATTACTAGAATTTCTTAAGTCCTAAATGCTTGATCTGAATTTCACAGTACTCTTTTAAAGCAGATCTATATGTGTTCAGTATTTGACAACAATAACTGCTACAAATCTGAGTTTAAACTAGAACCTAATTGCCCTTTTGAAAACAGGAAGTTACTGTAGGAATTTGCAGCACTAATTTTGTTTATAGCTTGAAGCAGTGAGCTCCCATTTACTCAAGCAAGACTGTGTTGATTCCCTGAGAACTGTTGTTCTGTAAGTGGAATTATGGGGCTGATAATATCCATCTTCTGATGCCTGGGTATTACAGGTCCTGCTTCATAACAGACTTTCTTTTCACATTACTCTGTGTTTACTCCAAATGGCTTAAAGCAGCTGTGACATGAGCAGATCTTTCAACAAGAAAATACCTCCATACTTGGATGCTTTTTACCCTGTGAGAGCGAGCTCTCTAAGGTCTCTTTGACTCATGGGTGCTGTCCTCAGCTGTCAGCCATTACAAGAGGAATTCTGCAGCTCACTTAAATGGTTGTTTGGTTTAGACAATCTGAGTAGCTGAGGATGCAAAAGGCAATCTGATTTTGTGCAGCATGCACAGTGGCTACATTGAATGGAACTGGACTCATACGGAAAAACTAAGCTGTTGAGGTGTACTACTTATTGAGAATCCAGTAGCAATGGTTAAGGCAGCTTTCTGAACACAGAGAGAAACTCTTTCAAATAGAAATCCCAGGAAAGTTAATTTAAAAGTAGAACCCCCCCCCCCCCCAAACCCTTAAAGGCCAACAAAACGGGGGGGGG
>VXAX01007031.1:941996-1080794 GCA_013399835.1 Leptocoma aspasia | reverse complement strand
CTTTTTTTTTTTTTTTTGGTTGTTAGGTTTTTTAGCATAAGGATTTTTGCCCGCAATCTCAGCTTTAAATTTCTGTTTTCATGTTATCTGTGTGATAGATTTTTCCACAGTTTATCTATTCAGGCACAGCTTGCCAGAAACCATTTTATCACTTCTGTTTGTTCCCATTTTAAAAAGTGGAAAATTAATTAGTGGCAGATGCTGGCAGAAGGAAGGGATGCTTTGGCTAGAGTTACTGCTCTTTATTTGGCAGGTCACGAATCATTCCACTGTTTTTATTGTATTGTGTGGAAATGACAAAATTTCACCTATCAGATAATTCAAACAATTCGCTGCTGAAGCAGGTCAGTTTGCAACGTGCAGTATTACTCCAGAGTTCCTTCTTTTTGCTTGGAAGATTTTAAGAATCTTTGTTTTCAGTTTTTGAAATATGAGTAGTGTCCATCTCAAGCTTTGATTCACATTTTATAGGATAAAGTCTTTGAATTGGGTTCTGTTATCAAAACTGAGCTATTATTAATTCACTTCATATACATCAACAATGGATCAAATATTATAATTTGGGAAGTAGCAACCAAGTATAGTTTCAAGTTCAAGGAAAAAATCCAAGGATCACAATGGCCCAGTCTGGAACAGGGTCTTGGTTTTCTAGACTTCATGACAAAGCATCTGAGGTAGGATTCTCTGCCCTACACTGTTTCAAGTAATTGACAGGAACAGGAGCATGATGAGATAGCATTTGTGTAATGGTAACAGTATTTCAGATGCAGGTGTAAGATGCATCCACTTGCCAAGAGTTTGTGGGGGTCTCACATCCTTGGAGATGCTCAAAATCTGACAACCCTTGACAACCCACTGTAGATAATTCTACTTCAAGTTTGGCTTTAGAGAATCTTAAGTTCCCTTCCTACTTCAGTCATCCTGTGATTCTAGGAATGCAAGCAAGGCAAACTTTGTAGATAGAGGTAATGGTTTGTGTTAGGAAACATGATGGGAACACTTGTCTATGGACAAAGTCTTGTTGCATTTTCCTGTTACGCAAGACTTACTTTATTTTTACCAGTGGTAAAAATCTGTAAAGTACAAATTTTGTTCTTTCTTCTCTCGTTTCCATGGTACATTACCCATAGCAGTCATGGAAGGAAGGTCCAAGAGATTAATACCTTAACTATGTAACTATGTGCATATAAAATATACACATGTATGTATCTATACATATCTTCTGTCCTCCAAATCTGCCTTAATATTTTGGATACATCTTACTGTCTTTGCATAAGAAGTGTCAGTAGCAAAACAGTGCAACTGAAAAGCCTCAGTTGGGATCTCCAGAAATTAGGTTTTTGGGCTTCTCTCTCTCTCAATGTTTTTCTTAACGGTTCAAGTATACCTTAATGTTCTGCATTGAGGCTTCTATAGACAGAGATGTGTCTAATACTATTTTTAAAAAACCAAAATATTTATTACTCTTTACCATTGTTTACATGGGAAGTATCTCTTTCGTAGAGATATCTCTACATCCGTACTTCTAATAAGTAGAGATGATAAAGAGCCAGCAAGATTGTAAAAGCATCTGATCACAGCATAATGAAAAGTTTCCTTTTTTAGGCTTTTTTTTTTTTGGTAGGTTTTAGAAAGTGTAGTTCCTATTAAAAGTCTTTCCATCTTCTTATGCCTTTTACCCTTTGAAGGCTCGATTACATTCAAGTCAACGACAAATGGGTTTTGTTGACATCCCTTTCCTCTGTGCCTTTTTCTGGGTAACTGGCTGCCTAAAATAGAATGTAAAACATACAGATTTATACAAATCAAAAAAATATTAACAAGGATGACTAATTTAACATAAGGAAAATGTCAGTAGTCTTAGTAGTCTTAGTAATTCAGGAAATGGCCAGGAGGCCTCGTGTCAGTAAAGTGCTAATAGTTGTTCTTGATATTTAAGTTCTCCTTATTTTCAAAAAAGAACAAAAAGGGAAAGAGAGAAGGCAAGGAAAAAATTGAAAATGTGTCCTCTTCCCTGCTATCCTCGGTAGTCTCTTACAACCCTTTTCAGGGATATTTGGTGTTTTTTGCATGGATCTCAAAAGTTCTATTTTTATTTTGCTCTGTGTAATTGCCTTTCAATATGAGAATTGCTTTGCAAAACACTTTTTAAATTAGGTCATTCTGCTGAAGTATGCACTGAGCTAATTATGATTATTTTGCTTCCCTGGGCATTTTTGTGCTCATTGAATTTATTGAAGTATAGCTGGGGCTGAGAACTCACACAGCAATAAAAGCTGTGTAGCACCTGGTATGCTTTGCTTGTAGGTAACATCTGGCATCTAATCACTTATAATTGCATTTCATATAATTAATAAATAAATATTTTTAAGGATGGGGGGGTGTAAATATAAAGAATGTGAAAAAGGCTTTGAGAGAGTAGCCATCCTCATCTTTAAATGAACAAGCTGGATTTTCTTTTCCTTCTCCTGAGAAAGGTTCTCGTGTAGAATTCTGTAGGTGAGAACTATTTAACTACAGGACATTTGAAGGCCTACAATCATCTACACATGTTGTCTCTTTTTTTTCTTTTCTTGTGCTGCATGACTTTGTAAATTGGTGAAATATAAGTAAGTGCTACCATCAACAGCAATCTGAATGAGATAAACCATTCCATGTGCCTTAGTTGAGGTGGTGAGTAAAAGTGTGTGAGAAACTTGCATCATCATTGCCAGGTGTCTGAGCCCTGACTCTTTCTCAGTCTCTCTTAGAATAACCTATTATTATAAAGTGGTGCAGGAGTTATCAGTGCATGTATTTTGCTATAAATCTCATGCAGTTTTTAGGTGCATTTCTATGCACTGAATGATCTAAATTATCTTTTGCTTTTTGCTTTATATTTGTCACAGGGGAGCTTTACTGGCTTTGGCAGAAGCTATTTCCTGAGAAAACAGTCTGCTCTTGAGAGGACCAGAAGTTACTTAATCAATTATAATTTTTTTTTTCTGACTAGGAACTATAAACAACTTGTTCTTGAAAACTGTGCTTTATCTTATCCTTATCAAACAGAAAGTAGCTTACCTTAATACAAAACTAGAAATCTGGAAGCAACTGTCCCCCGGGAAATAATTTTAATGCTCGCTTTTGCAGGGTTATGTCAAGCAGCTGTACTCCCCAGATAAGTTGTCTACTTTGGTTCAGAGTTTTTTCTGCAAATTCCCAGTCTGGAGCAGTCTTCTTATGTCTCTTTCTCCCTCTCCAGCTCATCTCATTTTAAATTTTATTTGAACACCTCTTTTCCATTTGCTGAAGCTTAGCTTCTCTGCTAACCGGTTTTATGCTTAGCATTAATTCCCCTGCTCATGAGTCTACTGTTTAAAGATGAGTTGCACCTTGCTCTTTGGAAGAATTCAACCAGCTTACTACGTGTGAATGGCATAATATATTTTCTCCAAGATTTGACTTCTTTAAAAAAAGACTGTGTTTTCTGGTAGCAAACTTGTGTTAGATGGATTTAGGGAATTGGCCTTTAAGGTTAGTGATGGGCTATTTTTATGGCAAATTATTTGTTTAGTCTAGATGAACAAATTAATTGCAGAGAAAGTTATTTCAGTGAGCTTTAATTTGTAGGAAAATCTGAAGTGAGTTTTGTGCATCTCTGAAAACTGTGTTTATTTTGAAGGTGTGATGGTTATTTTTCCATTATTATTCCTATTACAGTATATTGTTTTCAACAATTAGCAACAAATGGCATGAAGCAAATTATGTGGTGACACTGTTCAGAAAGCTGCCATCTCTTGATTTCTCATTAGGGGAGAGGAGACAGGTTCTCTGGCCACTTTGTGTACTTCATCTCACTGGAAGAGGCCAGTATCTTCTCTGAATAAAACTGACTGCAGATTTGGAGTTGTTAATGATTTTAATGCTACTTATATCATGGAAAACAGCCTGGTTAAGCTGAGATGGGTGGAAAATACATCATGAATGAGACTAAGTAATGATAAACTCGAAAACAGAAAGCTGTTTTTGGCTCTCATCACTTTTAAAGTCAGCAGTACAGTGTTGATCTGCACCTTTCAAATTTTGATACTAATATGTATGGACTTTATTGAGAGCCAAGAGGTAAGAGCTGTTTAGTTTCACCAGTTAATCATTACTCTAGTCTATATGTTTTGTTAAAACACTAGCTTTGCAAACAACTCTTGGCATTTGAAAAAAAAATTATCATTAGTTACATGATATACATACATATACATTAGGCATGAATATTTAAGCATCTGAGGAAATTTGGAAGAATAAAAAATAACTGGCTAAGCTGAGCATCTGCAAGTGTTACAGCAACTAAGAGTTGGTATGTCAGAGAGTAAGACAATAACTCAAATCTTTTTTCTAAATCAAAAACTTAGATATTTTAAAAAGGTTATAGTATTCTTTTCATAATAATTTTGAGTGCTCAACATGTTAAGTTTCAAGTATGTTTGGCCCTGAAGCTATTATTCCCAGTAAGAAATGGGGAAGCTGAAGCAGAGGTGCTGTGACATACCAGGCTTTAAATACAGTACAAGCCTCCTGATTTCTCATGAGCATCACATTCATAAGACTCATATTTAATTTCTGTGATTACTCTTTCCAGTGCCTTTGCAATATGAAGAAAATAATTTTCCTCACAGGCATCTCCAATGTCAATCTTGTAGTATCAGTATTCCCACTACCTGCTGAAAGGAGCCCGTGGAGTGTCTTTTGTGGGTTTTGACTTCCAAATGATTGGGAGACTTTAGAGGGACTTTCCCTTATGATATTTAAATTTAGTACTCTGATGGACCTCCTATTAAAATGTAGATTATTTAAATCAGTTCTATAATTTATCAGTGAAAATTATATATTTGATAGTTCTTGCCTTTGCATGCAGTTCATGTAAAGGGATCTGTGGCAGCTCCTTGATAGCCATTCAGTTCAGCCATGTAAAATGAAGTCCTTGTATCATTCATTTGCAATACTCCTAAATAATATATCATTTCACTTACCTACATCTCTCTTTCTCCCAGTTCCCTTCCTTTATGGAAGATTTCTCAATGTTGCCTTGGATTTGCTCAATGAATATATTATTTCCCAAGTCATTGCAGCTGAGATGCTTGGTGCAGGAGATGTCTGTTTGGATAGCAGACTGGTTCAGAAGTACCTGAGGCATCAGTACATTGTTTCTGTGATTAGTTTTTGCTCAGGTTTTGAGAGCTTAGTTAAACATTGCAGTGTTTTTATTAACATATTTTCATAGGTGATAAAGGTAAACTACTTCTAGAAATCTTTGTTTCTTATTGTACATTTTTACTTAGTAGTAAGATAAAACTCAAGAAAAATTAACTTCAAACCAGAACTAAATATGAAGTACGTGGATATAGAAATCTAAAGGAAAAAGGATTGCTGCTTTTATTATCCAATGAGTGGTTAGTTTTTCTTAGGTGTTCTGTTCATGTCTATGCTTTGGTGCATCTTCCTACAAATGAGACTCATACCTGGGTTTGAACAAAAAATAATTAAGACTTGTTTTATGTCCTTGGGAAAATGGAATACTATTATAGTCCCTAACTTGAATTGGTGAGCACAAATGTAACTCTGGAATGTTTACTTGTGTGTAACCAGAGTCAGTTTTGGAGAACTAATGTAATAAATCTTCTTTCGCTGTTGTTTGTGTGCTTATGTAATCACCATTGTATGCAATAAATACCATTTTGAGTAAGACTTCTCAGGCCAGCTTTTCCCTGAAGAGGGATAATACCCTCTGGGGAAGATCAGTTTGGTAAGGAATGGCAAACCATAACTCTGTGCTCCTGTTCTGTGATTACTAGGAGGTAAACAAAAGAGGGCTGCTTAATACCTTGCAGTGTGTCACAATGGTTGTGAGTATATATTACTGTCCAGATGTTGAGGCTGAATGTAGTTTTGTACTAAGATGCACTTACTGGAGTCTTGGGAAATGGAGAAAACTTTCTGCATCACACTGCATTACAGGTTCTTTCTACTAATCTCTCTAGTTTATACATGTGTGGCTTTTTCACACTAATCTGAGAAATCCTGTGTTGTGGTAGATGCTGGTGTGATGCTTCAAGGAAGCTGGCTTTCAAGAAATGGCCCTTAAATTAGATTTGAAGTTGATTTTAGGAACAGCTTTTCTTTCTTAAGAACTGGTATAGAATTGAAGGAAAAAGAAATATTAGAAAAACCCTGAGTTAAAATGGAGTGCTCATATTCAAGACATGTCTATACATAAAGCATTTGACCTGGAAGAAATCTTCAGTCTTTTAGTACTGCTCAGATGAACAAAGTAAAGCAATTCATTAGCAAAGCACTTACTTGGCAGAAATATGAAAACATGCACATTGTTCACACTGTTGAAAGCTAAGCCCTGCAAGGAAAGACACTACCCAAAACTACTTGAGCAATATCGTGTGCTTTGGTAGGCCCATTAGGATGCAGATATTTGATTCTTTCTATTTTTTCTAAATACTTTGATGAAAAATCCCAACATTTTAAAATGCTTTCCTGTTGTTCCAGGAACTAAACTTTGTAAGTGAATTTACAAATGCTTCTTTTATGGATGTATCTGAACCTAACATGTGAGTTCCATTTTTTTTCTGGGTTCTAATTAGTCTTTAATCAGTGATGCTGGTGAAATGATTTGTTGCAACTCAGTGTGTTCAATCTTCCTCAGCCACTACAGCGTAAGCACTATTTACATCTCACGCATTGAGAGTGTGAGATGTAAATCTTACTTACTACTTAAGACCAATATTCTTAGGAAATCAGGCATATGAAATCATTCTTTAACAGTTTTGTTTCATCTGGACAGAAGAGGGAATGATAAAAAAAAAAGGCTTGTGCAAATATTACAAAAATAGAGGCAGGAAGAATGACTACCAAGACTTTTTCATTATTTCAGATTTTTATTAGGTATCAGCAAATGCACAAAAGTGATCATTTGTAAATTCTCCGCTGCAGCGATATAAGACACAGTCATTAGAAAACCAAACCAGGCTTCACTGTGGTCAGTGCTGTTAAAAGTTGATGTTTTAAAATTATTTCAGAACATAACATAATCTATTGTGCTACATTAGCTTAGTTAGCTGTATTCCTGCATAGCATAATATGTTTAGATGAAATAGTGAATTGTGAGTGATATAAAGACATTATCTGTAAAGGGCTATAGAAATAACAAAAAATCATGTGGATTCAACATTTCTTCTGCACAATATACAGTGTGAAAATGGTTTCAAAGCTCTGAATCTACATGGACAAAGGTGGTGTTAGGTAGCACTTCGGAAGAATGCTTGCCATCTAAGAATACTTGCCATCTATCTGAAGTGATCTGACCTACTAAAAGAATGGATTTTGCCCTGGCTTCTGAATTAAAATGTCCCTGTAAGTGGGTTTTGCTACCTTAAAATAAGTATTTTAAAATAAAAACACAGTTTTAAGAGTACATCCTCTCACTTAAAAACAACCCCCTTGTCTTCTAAATGGGTGCAAGTAATAAATTAAGGTAGATATTGTCATGTGTTTACAAATGTTGAAAAGATGAGCAGATGAACCTCTATCAGCTGCAAAGTCATTTCAATTTCCATTTTTCCATGGTCCTTGTTACAGTTTGTCCTGACAGCTGACAATAGCTTCTTTGGCATTCTGTCTGGTTTTTAATTTATGACCATTTGAAAAAGTGATAGCCACACTAGCGTTGGAACAGATGGCATTGTGAGGGTCATGGACCCAAAGATTTACCAGAGGGCTATGAAATGCTATGACACAAAGGCAGTCTGTGATTATGCTTTGTTATATTGATTGAATGCCTAGCCACAAGTTGGTAGGTTACAGTTGCCAGAAATAACTGGTTCTGATATAAAGTAGAAAACAGTATGAAATACTGTCATATCTATTAAAGTAATTGATACATCAAACTTAATTTCCTTTAAAATTATGATATGATAGTATGAGCAGCTGGTGATCTCTGGAAAACAAATGAGGTAGCTTTAGCTTGGCCATCCAAACTCACCTCATTTGCTGCAGAATCAAAGCCTAAGCTTCAAACATTTAGGGATGTGTTATGAGTAGGTGTGGTTTTTCTACCATATGGATTACATTTGATTTGATATAAAATTCATATCTGAATATTTTTGTGAAGATAAATCCATGGATGTTTAACACAATAACTGGTAGGAAATGTTTGTATCTCACCTCAGACTCAGGAGCTCACTTAAGTTCCAGAATTCCCACCTTCCCCATCAAACCCATGCTGTAGTCCTTATGCCATGAAAATCCCTTCCTTGAAAAGTGGAAGCTGCTACTCTGCATTTCAGCTCTTCACTCAGAGAGCATTAACTTCCCAGTTTGCTTACTCTGATCAAATCCTAGCTTTGTGGGGGAGTGCCTTTTCTGTCATTCTTGTTCTTCCTGCCAACTCTGCTCCAGTGAACTAGAAAAGTGGCTCAAATGGACAAGGCTCTTACACTAGGGGAAGCAGGGCTCCCATTTATTCCAGCTGCCTGTCAGCTGGCAATAGTAAACCAAAGGAGAGTACTGAGGGAGAAACAGCATTTGGAATTACATTTTCTCTGCAGATTCCAACCTCGTGTACTAATTTATTATACAGTTTGAAAAATGTATTTCAAGAGCCATAAACCAACCACAGAATATGATTTAACATGCAGTGTCAATCAGAGCAGTGATAGATATCCACTTACAAAAAGTCCATAACTGCAAGTCATATTTTGCCTCAATCTTCAACAGGAATGTGATATTCATGGATGACAAAGGTAAAATTAATAGTGGAAATGAAGGTATGGCAATGATGGCAAGTACTTGCTGGTGGAAGAGTATGGAGGAGTTGACCAGAATTCTGAAAGAACTAGCTGATGAAATAACTGAGGCTTCACTAAGTATTACTGGATTTGTTACCAGAACATTTTAGAATAGTTCTTGGGGTACCTCTATTCAGTGAGAAGAGTTGCATGACAAAGGCAAAGTTTGATTAAAAATGAGACTTGAAGACTCTTCAGTGAAAGAAATAAAATAATTTTCAGAAATACAAGAGCAAGATTGAGTATGGAAATGACTGGGGAGGACAAAGAGCTGGGGTAGTACTTGATCAGAGCTGCATCTCGATTGTGCATGAGTTGGCCAGGCACAACGTGAGACATCATCTTGTCAAGAGTGTAGTCTCACCTTTAGTTTTGTAAGCCTACAGATTCTCCTTCCCTTGTGGAATGGTGCTGTTTGTGCTCCACTGGTTGCTTTATGTACCCAAAACAGAGGCTGCCATGCCCAGTGAAACCAGCTGGGGCTGGTCAACAGGCGAGTGAGGTCTCAGTGTGCACTAAGGCAGAGGTTTCACTTTGGTTCCTCACAGGCTGAGGCTGTGATGCCTGAGTAATGTGGCTGGATGGCAAACCCAGCCTGTGGCCTGCCCTTACACCTGCTCAGTGCCAAGGTGACTGCATGGCAGCGTGGCGCTGGAAATCTCCGCAGTGTTTCCTGGGAGGAGTAGGAAACTTTACTAATAATGTATGATCCTTGTAAACATGAGAGGAATATGCATAATCCAAATATGGCTAAGTGGCATTGGCACTGGAGCAAATGAAAGCAAACTAGCTAGGGAAAAATTTCGGAAGATGATGTGAAGAGGATTCCTAGCACTTACAGTCTAAACACTGTGGGGCAAGAAATCTTGTCATAAGGTTGTCCGTAACAGTGGGGATAGAAATGAGTGACCTAAGAGGATTCTTCTGATCTGATGTTGATTAAATGTATGTAGAACCTTACTTTTGCAAGTTTTAGATAAAAAAATTAACAATTAACAATTAATCCACAGAAAAAGAGTTGAGAGAAAATGTGATAGGCTTATATGGAATTTAATTATAAAACTTAGGTGATACTTCAGTTATAGTAATCTGTTTGCTTCCAGGTCAGTACTAGCAAAACTTGATTTGTTGAGGTACATTGATGTTATTGTTAGCTCTTTAATAATTTTTCCCCAAAATACTGCTGTTTGGGCTTCTCTCTTTAGTTGCCAGAAGCTTTTTTCTGTGGTTTTCAGTGTGTTCATATATAGGGACGTGTTTGTTTTATTTTTCTGGAAGTGCTAGAAGCCCTTTCTTAGCCAATGGTTAGGCTCTGGCTCTTCTGACCTGTGCCTGATGGTGCACAGATGGGAGGGTGTGGGCCCTCCCTTCACGCTGAAAATAGCTGTCCCTTAAAGAAGAATCTGCTGGCAGCTGTCCTGGCAGACTGGCAGGTTAACAGCTACCTACAGCTTCTGCCTTGCCTTTCAGAGTCCAGGGAGAGAGGGGGTGCATTCCCTTTCCTGCCGGGAGGTTTTTGCACACTGCCATGAGGATGGCCCTTCCAGAATGTGCTGAGCCCAAGCAGCAGATGGCAGTTCACATCTGCTTTGTGGGGGAGGAAGTGGTCTGTTTCTTGGGCATGCTATAAAATGTATATATTTATTAATGCTGTATTAAAAATAACCTCTTTTTCTTAGAGGTTACCGCAGTGCCAGTGTAGTAAGTGCTGCTGTGGTGTCATAACACTTTTGAAACAGTGACATTAGTCATAGTTATAACATATGCATGTACATATTTTTATATGCAGAAGTCTCTTTTGCTAAGGGGAAAAGGAATAAAAAAGTGAATGATGGGCTTTAATCTATGAATTGCTGTTTTATTTTAGTAATGAAAAGCTTGGTCATCTTTTATCTAATACCACAGTTCTGACTTTGAATATTTAATACAGCATTTTTCAGAATATTTGAGAGAAATGCACATGCATAAATGCAAAAAGGTACTTCAGAAGAATATCATTCACTTCTGATTCCTTTTCCATAGACTCAAAAGTTCAGACAAGTAAGTGCTAGTTTCTGTAGTACTGTGTGTGTACAAGCATGGACTACAAGTGCTGGCTTTCAATACAGTGGCAATCTAGCTACAGATCTCCAATGCTCAATTTGAACTCTGACAGTTCTATTAATTATAAATTATACTCACAGAGCCTAGCACTGGATCTGCAACTCTGGTTTTCCTTTGATATACAAACTGTTCCCCTGACTTCAGATTGATTTCTTCATTAAAACATTTGATCAATTTTTCTAATTACTATTTCCAGAATTCACATACAACTAGTATGTTCAATGTGGTTGTATAGAAGAACTGTCATTAATGAAAAACAGCTTCTTAAAAAGTCACTGCTTGCTATTTCTAATTATTTATTCTTTACTTCTATCTGTAATTGACTGAGGGATAGAAAAACATTAATTTCTTGACATTATAATAGTTTTGCATGGAGCACAAGCTTTCAAAACCAGGAACTTTCCTGTGTTCTAAACTGGAACCTAGTTTTAGGCAGTGGAGTAAGGACCCTGAATTCCTGGTATCCTTGGTTCTTGTGAAAAATCCAGCTTTTGCTCAAATGATTGAATATTGACCCAGTGGGCTGACTTTGAGGCTCCTCAGTTCAAAAAGCTTGGTCTGTTTATCCTGTTGTATCATTTGTATCATCCTTGTATCATTTTTGGAGGATTTGGGGTTTTTTTTTCCTTTTTAGGATATTGAACCTTCTGTTACTCCTAGGTTTTGAATAACAGAAATACAGTTTGCTATACTTCTGACCCTGTGACTCAATACTGGAAAAATAATGGCATCAGTAATAAACAGTGCTTCAGAGTCTGTTTGAATGATCCAGTGGTAAACTTGGCCTTGCTTTGAACCCAAGCAGTGTTGAAATACAGCTACAGATTAGACTGATAAAGTGGCAGGATTTCTGTAGGGAATGCACTGTGATGTGTTTATATCTATGAATTGTCTACATAGGGGAAGGGGTGAGGGTATGAATCACAAAAGACAAGAACATACCAAATTACAGAAATTACTATGGGCCATTTCATAAACAACACTGTGTGAAGCTGTGATCTCCTGTACCAGTTTTCATCACAGGTGTATGCATTTTATACATCTGGGAAATCCTCATTTCTGGTTTCTGGGAAAGGTGAGAAGACAATGAGGTGGCTTCACTGCTGGGAGTGGGGGGGGGAAGGGAAGATGCAGTGGTGCCAAGCTTCCAGATGGAGGGAGGTGATCCAGGGACCTACATACACTTCAGCATCACTTCATGGTGTCACACCTGGGATGAAATGTAAAATGTTTGCACCAGATGACAAGTACTCCAAGTTTAGGACTGGCCATAATCTGAGGACTAAGGCTATGCTTAATTATTCCCTGAGGCCAGTGGTGATGCAGTACTTGCCACAGCTGTAGCCATCTGACTTCTGAAGGGAGAACAATTGTGGGGTTACTATGTTGGTAGCCACAGCATATAAAATAAGGCCCTCGATGTAATTTTCAGATGGAGATAAAAAGTTAAATAAACTCTGGAGTCACTAGCTGCTTCACTTTATCATAAGGTGTTTTATTGTTTCCAGTGTGCTTGCTATAGTCAAATTAGTTCTTGCAAAGTAGCCTGCTAGTCATTCTATTTTTTTAAAAGCTGCTAGGACGTTCACATAAGGTGTAAATCAAATTTTCAGCAAATTTTTGCAAGAATATGTTGTCTTAACAGGAAAAGAAGTCCCCCAAGGGCTTCCATCTCAGTGGAAGGCTGCAATCAGCAATTTTTAAAAACAACCTTCAGTTTTGAGCCTTTCTGCATTCTGGGCTGTGAGCAGTAAGGAACTAAAAGGCAAGCACATCCTTGTGGGAAGGGGTCAGTCATTTCCAGGGGAGCTGTAAGTACAGAGATGCACTCCCAACCACACGGGTTCGTTATTTCATGCTGGTGATGGGAAGTTCAGTGAGTAACAAAGCCAAAGTTGTTGTTTTAAAAATCTGTTGCCAAGCAGTAGGTTTTCTCCTAGCAACAAGTGTTTTGCAGCAGGGGAAGCAATTGGATACCATAGGGGGTATGTTAGCACTGGGGGAAGGGCAGAGAAATAATGAACTGGGGCTCCAGTGGGGCCACAGAGCACACAGAGGGTGGGCTGGGCGTGGAGGAAGGCGAGGCAGAGAGGGACATGTGGCACAGGTGATGATCTGGGATAGGCTCTGAACAAAAGTGTTGGCTCAAGTCACAGGTTCATATTTGTTTATCAGCTGCTTTGTTTGGTTTAGTGAGTGATCAAATGTAGTATTATTAGCTGGTTGTTCTCATTTAAAAAAAGAAAATCCATACTGAGATGCTAGGAAGTTTTATTTAGACCATATTTGAAGAAATGCACTTTTTATTTTTCAAAAGAATTGCCTTGTTAGAGAAAATAAGATAAGTAATTTTTATTATGCATTTTGGAAAACAAATTATATACATGTTACAGTTTCTTTTCCAATTTAAGAAAAATGTATTTATTTTGTATGTGTTTATTTACATACAACCTTTACTTGTGAAGTGAGTGTAGTGTGGTCAATCCAGTTGGTTTTAAACCTTATAATGTGGTCACCCTTCAAAATCCCTGCATTAAAATGCAACCTGTGTCTGCAGATACAGAACTATGTTTATTCATAATTTTTCGGATGGAATGGCTTATTTCTATGTGCTATGTCACAATCTTTTCGTACTTGCAGAAAATAATTATGCACAATGACTCAACATGCATGTGCCTTTGAAAGGAGTTTATAAATGATTTCTTATGCCAAGTCATACTTTGACTAGATGGACATGTTTCAGCACAAAGTCATCAGCTAAAATGAAAATAGGAGAGCACAGTATATAAATAATGTTCTGTTTCACTCTATGTAAGTGTAAAATATTGATTATAGACTACATTTAAAATGCATATTTTTATCACAGAGGTTGGAAAGTATGAGCTGTAGAATTTTACTTATTTTTCCATGTAACATGGCAAATTCTTCTCATTTTGCCTCACTAACACTTCTGTTTCTTTATTATAGCATAACACTGTCAAGTCTCTGGTAAACCTTCAAGTTTGATAGATTTGTTTAAAAATAGCAGCCACCTTAACACTTGCAAAATAGGCTGAAAAAGCAGCATGTAACAAGGGGCAGTTTTGTGATGCTAAAATTACACTGCATATGGATTTGCAGTGCATACATTGCACATTGAGTTTTGTAACTATTTATGGTCATAATCTCTGATTTTTAAGTTTTTAGATAGGATGGGGATATTTCTAGTGTGTCCTTCTGATATCACAGCTTAAAGTTGATTATCTCAGGCTGGGACCCACTTAAAAGCAGTAAGATAGTGAACAGGGAAAATTATCGTGAAGTTGGATGTAATGAGTTCTTTAAATCTTCTGTAGCTTTTAAAAATCATTGTTTTCCACATCTGAATAGCTCTGTCTTCTTATACATTATCAGCTGTTAGCTTATTGGGCTTCAGCAGGTCATCAGCAAAACAGGCCACTGTTCTTCTGTCTCCCTGCTCTTATCATTAAAAACAAAATCAGTCCATTTTTTATTTTCACATGCTTATAATGTTTTTTTTTAATAGCTGTTGTTTTTGCAAGGCAAACTTCTAGCTCTGAGGGCTGTTTTTTAGCTAAATAATATCTGTATCATACAAATATAGAAGCTTTTTAGCAAACAAGTCATGTAATAGACCTTCCAGGAATAAATTAATATGAATATCATATCTGTTACTACTCAAATCACCATAATTGAGACTTCTGTAGGTCAACAGACTGCATTTCTTAAACATGGTGAGAATCTCTGGCACTTTTTTATGTGTTAAATCAGCCACATTTCTTGTTCTTGTTCTGTCCATTTCTCACTGAATTTCCCAGGTTCCTTCTCTGCAGAGACAGTTCAGCACCCTCCCTGAAAAAGGCAAGAGTGCAAACTGACTCGTGGTCACAGTTCCCCTTTTTTTCACTTTTAAATAAATTTCATTGCTTTTGAGAATATCTCCCACTTGTAGTCTATATTTTTCATGGAGAAAATGAAAATATTCCTCTTGATATCAAGTGAATAAAGGTAAAAATTTCAAGTGGTGCTTATGTTAAGGCTGAGAACTGTTTATTTTCAGGCATGGTGGAGAAGTAGTCAGACAGTTAAACCTTAAGGAAACCTCCAGCTCTCTTGAGACAAAATTTTTAGTTACACTGAAGAAACCATAGTCATCTTTGTAGTGTTACCTTTCTACCGTTTTTTTTCCAGTTAATGCAAATATAGTTTAGCAGTTTATGATAAAGCTCTTTTTTGATGAGACATATGAGGGGTAATAACTTTGAAAAAAATTACAGTCAAAGTTAGTTCCATGGAAAAAAATGTAATGTTAGCTTCTCATTTGCCTAGAAACAGACTGCTGTAAATGGCTGGTGTTAATAATTTTTTAAATAGCTGTTTTTCAAAATTAAAAATCAGTTATTTACAGAATTTTAGTCCTATGTTTATTTGTCTAGATATGTGTTTTGCATTGACTGTTTGGTTAATCATTATGACAGGTTAATTTGCAAAGAGAGAAAGCCCCGTCTGCAGAAAAAAAGATACCTTTGCAGTGAAGACTACACTACATGTTTATTTAAGCAACTATGGCTTTATACAGTTGCTTATTACATGATGTTGTTCAGCTTCTGAGTCATGACATTTTATTAATAAATAATAGTGCATTTTCTAACTGGAAATTTTATTTGAAGACTGTAATGCTCCATTTGGAAATCTAAATTCATTTGCATGTTTTGCTTTTAAAAGATGCTTACATTTGTCTAATGAACAAATGAGCCCTGTTTGACTGACCATTGTAAAAAACAGTCCTTGGAGAGATGTTTGGGTGAAATAAGCTGAGAATAACAGTTTTGTATGTGGGGCAATGTAAAATGGAGTGTAAAGGGAATGTCTGAGGGAGGAAATACATGTAAAATCATTGTCCAACAAGAGGGAGGCTTTGTGACTCCAGACTGGCTGAGGAAAGAATTGGTGAGAGCTTGAAAATAACCTCTGGCAAAAGTTTGAAGCACTTTCCTCCCCATTTTGATTAATTCCTAGAGGGTTTTGTTCTGTTAGGATATGAAGTTTGTGTCTAAGCTGTCAGTAGTGACAGCAGTACTTCCCTGTTGAAGGCAGCACACAGTGTTACACAGTGTTTCTCTTTTAGAAAGCCCCTTTGGAGAGCCCCTGGAGGCTCTCAGAATTCCAAAATTACAGCTCTGGCTGGGCACTGTAAAGGGCTGTTGACCTTTCCTTGAGCAGAGAGCATCTGAATTCCACAGATCTTTGAGTACTGTTGATTATTCAAAGTGACTGGTATAAATATCAGCAGACTGGAGACATGAAGCACTGGTTTCATTGGTTGTGATGATGGCACAAAAAAGTCTCTTTGTTTCTTCAGAGATTCTCTTCACTTTCTGTCTGTGCCATTTCTCATCAGAGTTCTCTCTTGGAGTTTTTTGAGTTACAAAATCAACCCCTACAATGTAGAAGAGGCTAAAAGAAAAATAAGGTTTGCCTGTGGAGTTTGCAACATACAGACGTCCTAAACAAAGAGAAAGTGAAAGCCTTAACACACTTAGGAGAGGTCTGTGATTTGACAGGAAAAAAAATCAACCTCAAAGGAACCCCAAAATTCTCAGCAAACCAAACATGGAGTAAAGTAATAAGCAACATTTGTACCGAGCTGCAAAATGAAGAAGTCTTCACACATTAGAGGTTTTTATAACTGTGTTAGAAGCAAATGTCATATATTTATTGTTCTTTCATGTGAAAGAGATGCAATAGCAGGAAAGATCCTGCTTTCTCTTGCAGATGCCAACAGTTGTCTTAAACATCTCTGTCAAGTACTGCAGCATTCTAAAATGTACAAAGAACAAATAGGTTGCCTTAGGAACTTACTGGTTTTATTATATTTTGTTGAATGAATGTTTTTCTACTCACAATTCTTGTTATTTACACAAATTATTATATAGCACTTTTTCTAATTGATTCAGGTTCCAAAATCCCTCTCATATTTTATCTTTTTAAAGATTTATAGAGACGATATACAGGAAAAGCATTCTGCTTAGGTTTTAAGGTAACATGCCAAGTATTAAGGTGTGAACCATATGTCACTTTGGTACCCCTTTGTGTTTCTGCAGAGCTGATGTGTTTTTCAGGCCCATCTCCAGCCATAAAGCAATAGACTTAACATTGTTCTGCAAATAAATGTTGTCTGTACATCTGCTGCTAGATAGGTGAAGGCCAGAACTGGTACCTTTGAGATTTTGTTTCCAGTTAGAAAGCAGAGGAATGTACACAGTGAAGGACTGGGATAATCTGTACTGATTTCTGGGAAGTCTTAGAGGAGTTTTGGTTTGGGAAGGGGGTTAGTTGGGTGGGTTTTGTTGTTGTTGTTGGTTTTAGTGGTTTAGGTTTTTTCCCTGAAGAGTTAATGCAGAAAGACAGCGTATGCTGACAGCTGGTAAACTGAAGTTAGTTTTCTTGGATGAGTGTTGGTGTGAGGTCACCAAAGGATATTGCTGCGTGATAGACATGCCTGCTCCTTCTGCCTGTGGTGTGTAATGCTTAATAGAGCAAAGTCAGGCAAGGACTGCAAACAGTTTGAAATGTTCTGTGCCTCAGAATTTTAATGAAGTCATCCAGGAAGGGGATTTAGAAACTGGACACTTACAATGCATGACATCTGACCATCATTCTGTGAGAGTTAATGAATCAGAGGGTATTTTGTGTTCTTTCTCTAGATCACTTATTTGAGTTCAGCCCACAGCTATAGTGATCAAATGTCACTATCCTTTTAATGCTCTGCATGAAACAAATCTAATTTTCTATTGGTTCTTTGGAAGCAAAGCTTGTTGTCCCGGGGCTACCACCTGAGGCAGAAGTCTTCATACCATCCCAGGCTGAGACAACAGTGAAAGACTGACTTTCAGGAGGCACTCCCTCGAGAAAGCTGTGTCCCCAAAACATGAGGGGACAGAATGCAACCTCATTGCCCATGCAAGGGTGGTTCCTTCACTACTGCTAAATGCTAATTTAGCATTTAGCATTTAACACTAATGCTTGTATTCTTAGGAAAGTATAACAGCAGGCAAACTGTGAGTATTTGCTCTAGTTCTATCACCTGGAAAATCTCAGCTATCCTTTTTGCCATACAGAATAGGGCAGATGTGATGTAATATGTGTCTCTTCCTATGAGCAGGCTTATATCTGCTAAATTTGGTTTTTCTTTGGTCTTGAAAAGAACAGCTTGTATCCTTAGCAAGCAGGGAAAGTATCTGCCATATTTAAGAAAAAAAGTATTAGCAATATTCAAATAATTCACATGTTTAATTAGTATAAAATATATATATCTGCACCCCAAAAAAGCAAGGCTTATGAAAATAGAGGCTCTTATCTTGAAAAATAAGAACACTTAAAGTTTATTAAGGTTAGGTGCATTGCAGCACCTAATACACCTAATACCTCAGCTTTGTGTATTCCGTCTCTTTGCTTAATTTTTTTGTAGTTTCACATCTGATACCTACCAATCACTGACAATCACTTCACTGCAGGGAAAAAAAAGCACTGACCCTCAGAGTTATGACAAAAGTTATACTTTTGTATTGGAAGTACTGTTCACTTGCTCTGAAAATGCTGACTCAATTGACAGCCCAGAAAATGTCCAAACTCAGAAAACCCCTCTAGCACCTTTATGTGAGAACATCTGCCAGGCTGATAGAAATTAGCCTTCATTGCATTTATTTATTCACTTGCCAATACTGTACAGCACTCCTTATATTGTTCTACAGAGCAGGGTGTGCTCAGTTCTTCTGTAGGATGAAGTTAACAGTCTTCCCAAGCTGAAATTCAGCCAGGTGGGCACAATTCCAGAAATGTATGGTGGATAATTCAGGGGCTGCATAGAATGTCAGTACTTTCTAATCATTGGTGCTTAGGTTAATAAGGATTTGAGGGACAGATGTACAGAGAGATAAAAGAAATTGTGGTCCAAGGAGTGGGGGCTGGGAGGGCAGAAGTCACAAGGCCTCTGTAAGCATGTAATTGGGGCACCTCTCTTCAAAACAAAGATTTGTGGTCCATATGTGTTTTGCAATACAGAATCACAATGTAAAAATGCATAATATCATTAGGATTATTATAATCCCAAAATAAAGCTGTCTTACTGGGTCATTCCATGACTTTTCTGGTGCAGTAACATAGCTGAATGTGATGGATGGAGATTTCCATGGCCTCATTCAGCCCATATCCTACTGGGTTTGGACATGCTCTGGATCGTGTAGTGTTGAATTGGATCCCATCTTGCAGAGGAATATAGAGGATCTGTAACAAGTATGTTCATGGGGAAGTTCTGTGCCTGCTGGTCCTTTGTGCATTACTGGGGCAATATCAGTCCCTGTTCCTGTTCCACAGATTAAATCAAGCACTGTGGTTGTTGTCCATTGAGCTGAACTCAGTCTTGTTACAGGCATCCCCGAATGCTGCTGGTGCAGTGTATGTTCTCAGGTGCTATAGGGCATGAGCTGAGTGCTGAGATGCACAGGGAGGGTGTGAAAACGTCAGGACACACACCTTAGGACTTCAGATAACAGGAGCTTGCGCAAAAGCCCAGGTACTTCCTGCTTCTTGCCACATAGGTGGAGTTTTTGTTATTTAGCCTTTATTTTCTGTCCAAAGCTACTTGGCTTTGTTGGTGTGGAGTAGCTTGTTCCAGTCCTGCATCAGGTAATATCTTAAATTTAAAAAATAAATAAAATTTATGCAGTCTAATACTTTGAGCCCAAGAGCTGCCTACCCTTATTTCACTGCAGTGACTTTGTTTGAGCTTCAGGAAAGCCCTACTGGCCAGTCTCAGCCGTTTTCCCTTTGTTTTGCAGGCTCTGATACTTCACCAGCTTGGGCGCTATAGCTTGGCAGAGAAGATTCTCAGAGATGCTGTCCAGGTGAACTCCACAGCCCACGAGGTCTGGAACAGCCTGGGAGAGGTGCTGCAGGCTCAAGGCAATGATGATGCCGCGACCGAGTGCTTCCTGACGGCACTGGAGCTGGAAGCCAGCAGTCCCGTGGTCCCTTTTACCATCATTCCCAGAGTCCTGTGAGGGGGCATTTTTGCAACCCATTTTTGGTCTTGACTTCTGGGTGAGCAAACCCACTGGATGAGACTGCCTGGTAAATGGTTAGTTTGAGAAACTTTGGAGCTACAGGTAACAAACTCCACTCTTTTCCAGGAAAGTGGCCAAAGCAGGGAGGTGCCACCATATGTTAATGTCAAACTGAGAGGACAGAGTGGTAAGTCAGAGCCAAATCACTCCTATTGCCTGCAGTTTTGCCCTGGTAGTTTTAAAACATCGTTATATTGTTCATGGATGATGTGCCATATTTTGTTAGTGAAATTTGAGTGTTACATAAAATTATAATGGAATCAACTACCAATTGTAGAATAAGTTAAGATTCAGTGGCAGAGCAGACTATTTTTAACAAGGCTGTTAATAAAACTGTTCTCTTCCTGCCTCTCAACCTCTTTTGGCCCAAAGTCAAAATGTGAATTTTCTGTTTCCATCTCTATTTTAGTCCAGGCCAGAAAATCAGTTGAGTTCTTGTTTTCAGTTGTTAATAACTGTGATGTGTGGCTAACTGTTATCTAGAGCAAAGGCTGAGTACAAGAATATTTATATTTTACCAATGTATGCCTGTTACAAAAAATATATTAGTTATTTAAGTTTAACTTTTTTATGTGAATTCAGAGTTTATTTATCAATGGAAATATGTAAAAAGAAGCCTCAAATGGAATATTTACCGACATTCCTTATACATGAACCCACACTTGGCTAAATGGGAAGAGTATGTTAATAATAAAATGATTTTTAAATGGAACCTTTCCTGTGTCCTGGTTAAGACTCTGGGGGAAATAGATGGCTTGCAAACACATTTTTATGAGGTGGCTGGCTTGCCCTGAAGATGAACAACACCAAAATTAAATATTCTGAGGCCAGTCTAGAGAAAAGAAGCTGCTATACTTTTTGCCAATGGTACTGTTATCTTAGATTTCAGGTTTCCTTAAATCTTCACAACTCCTTTTTTTTATTCCTTCCACTCCAGCTTTTGATGGAGCCAGATTACACTGCCTCTACATAATGCATGGACGTTTATGTACACCTTGGTAGTGCTTGGGAAAAGCATGTTAAATGTTTATACAATATTCTTTGGGATTTTTTACTGTCTTCGTAGCTCTTTCTCAACATCTCCTGTCCTTTGTGTCCCTTGAAAGAAAAGCTGGCTGGTTTAGTAGACAGGTACTTGCCAGAGATTCTCTGGGGTGTGTGGAGAAGAGTCATCGTTGCAGTGACTGTTCAGGGTGTGTGAGCTGGGGTAGTAACGTCCGCTCATTTTACAGCATTGGGCACATTTGGAGCTTGGGAAGAATTCCAGGTTCCCCATTAGACTGGGTGCTCCTTGATACTTGGCTGATTTGTCCTAAGAAGTGGTTTTAAAATGCTTAGCACAGGATAGCAGATGATTCAGGAAAATAACAGCAAATGTTGTTCTTTGTCCCTCACCAGAACTTACGCATTTCAAACACATGGGGGATCCTCGCTGTGGCAGTGTGGGTCCCCAGTGAACATCTTCAAATGGCAGAAGACTTAAACATAGGGAGCTCTTCAGTTTTCCCCCTGGCATTTCAAATGCCTGCTAGGCTAAGGCTACTTTGAAATTGTATCTCCTTGGTATTTGGACCATATGTTCTCTGCAAAATGGACCAAAATCCTGTAATAGGTAGTGTTTTCAAATCTATTTTAAAGGCAGTAGAAATCATGTCATCTAGCTCACTGCAAAAACATCAGTTTTGTTTCCTCATTTAAAGTCCCTGTTTGGCATTTTTTCTTCCTGCTGTCCTTGGCTTTCTTTTTCTCTTTTCTATTTGCCAACTGTTCTCTTTTCTAGTCCCAGTTTGTAATTTGTGTTCTGGCCCTCCTGTCTTTTGGCACCCATTGCATGATACCAAAAAATAGTGCAAAACCTTTATTTGTTTAATTCAGTTCCTCCTGAGTGCTTTTCCTGTCCCAGTTCCATTAGTTAACTTGTTAGTTATCTAACTAATAAGATACCTTTCACAGGAGTGCTCCTTACAGTATTGACTCACCTTTTACTATAATATCAAAGCTTTTCTATCAAGGCAATTTGCACCTAGAGCTGAGGTAGGTGGTCTTTTTCAACAGAGCTTCAGACAAAAGTAGAGAATAGGAGAATTCTGTAACAGAATTCAGTTTGGATTCTTCTCATTCCATTTCAAATCCTGACCTCTTTTGATAAACTCCCAATGTGGAAAGGTTAGCAATCTAATTGTGTCATGTCTTTTATTAGTGGAGAAGTTGTCACTGGTGTTGTGCATATCAGGTGAACCTGAATATCTGTTTCCTTTTTCTTGCACTGGAATCAGTTTCACTGTAAATCCACAAGCTTCTACCTCTTGGGAATAGCCTCAGCTACCTATTTTTAAAAATGGATTATCCCTGTAAGGCTGTACATTTAGGAATTTTCAGGCAGAAGTGGAAATCCTTGCAGCATATGAATTAAACAGCATTGCTTGTTTAAACATAGTTTTCAAGTTAAAACAACAAGTTCCTAGGTTTTACAGATGCTTTTTTTTTCTTTTTTTAAAATCGAGTAAGAAGGCCAAGATATTTTTATATCTGTTTTAGTTGCTATACAGAGAGATCTGCCTTTTGCAATCTGCTCTCAGACCACCATAGCTTTTCAGTCACTGGAGTGAAGGAAACAATGCCCATGTGCACAGCCTGTCCTGGGGAAGTGTTCCCTTGGTCCCTATGGGTTGGTGTCAGCCTCATGAGGGCTGCTCCTGGACTTTGTGGCTGGCAACATCTCCATGTGGACACACAATCTGTGTGTGCTCTTGCACCCCCAGCCTGTGGCAGGAATAAAAGCTGTTCAAATGACCGGTGAGGTAAGTCAGGGGCTGAAAACCACGCCAACCCCTTGCTCCCTTGTCTCAAGGTTTTACTAACCTTTGGGTGGGAGCCAAGTAAAGTAAAATGGTTATTAAAGTGCATTGTCGAGCACTCGTATCAATGTAGGGACAAGTTCCACACGCCTGAGATCTCCAGCCTTTCACAGGGATTACATACACTTCTCTTAAATTCCAATCTTAAAGACAGGAATAGTGGGTTTCAGAGGAGACTTCCCCTATTCTGCAGTGTGCTTGTGCTACTCAAAATGATTAACATTTGGTTTACTAAGCATATGCTAAAATGTAGCAGCAATCTCTGTTGCACTTGATAAAGGGTCTGACTCTGCAGTGCCTGCAATAAGAAAATTTGTCATTCAAGTAATTGGTAAAAGTTCATCTCTAATTTTGGTGCAGATAACCATTTTTACTCTGCAATTTATTTCATTTCTACTTTTGCTTATGTGATTGATAGAGAATCCCAGAAACAAGAGAAACAATCCAAGCAGAACTAATCCAACTCTATCTTTGAAAACTTTTGTCATTAATTATATGCATTTTAAACATCAAAGCTATTTTTAAAATTGCTTTAATTTTCCTTGAAAATCTGTTTTTTCCTGAGTAGACTGTTCTACTCTCGAATGATAGCAGAAACTCCAATATATTGGAGTTCCAGATTTACCTTGCTAATTCTTTGTTTGTTCAGTTGTCAATTGTAATGGTATTTTTCTCACAATCATCCTTTCTCTCCTCTAGCATCAAGTTTAAAAGCTTATATGCTAAAATTTTCTTTGAGCAAGTACACTTCTCCAGCATTTCATCTATTTAACCTCATCATTTCCAAACTACCTTTTCTGATCTCACTGATGGTCTGTGCTGGACTGTGTTACTCTTCCACATGCATCCACATTATCACAAAGACTAGCTGGTAAGGATTCTACTCATGGACAACAGGAAAGACAAAGAATGTTCAGCTTTTGTCATGTGTGGCTGTCATTGCTGGTTGTGTGAAATTTGCTGGGAGTCTCTTGCAAAGCCAGCAAGCAGGCTCAAAGAAATGGGACAGTGAAGTTAAACCTAAGGAAAATCAGAAAGCTTTTTTGGAAAGAGGAATGTGTGTGGGGTGAGTGTTGGTCAGATTTTGCTCTTCCCCATTGCAGGGACACATGGTACTGATGTGCTGGTTTGTCACCACCTTGGTCACCTGGCCTTTCCAGTTCTCAATTTAAAGCACCTTTTTAGCCCAGGTCTATTGCCCCTCCAGGTACTATTTCAAAAAGAAAAAACTGTACCTATTAATTTCTGAGTCCTTTGAAAAGATGTAACTGCTTCTGTCTGGCTCCTGTTCCATGCCCAGTCATGGGACAGACAAGCACCAGCTGCCACCACCCTGGCACCGCTTCAGACATTCCCAGAGTGCAGCAGCTGCCAGGTGTGCTCTTGTGGATGTGTCCCTAAAGCACTGCAGGAGCACACAGCAAAGCTCCCAAAGGCAGGAGGGAGAGGACTTTGGCCTTTCTAAATATACCTTCACTTAGAAAACTTCCTTGGAGGGACTGAGTGTAAAAACCTATTTTAGACATTAAGGGGTTGATGAAATGTGTCATTGCTGTGCTGAATTCTTTTCCTTTGTGTCCTTACGTGAGGCAGGGATCTCTGGAGGAGAGATGACCCTTGTCTGCTTCATCCAGGTATAAATCTCTACAGCCTGTTCCCCCTATCTTCACTGGGAGTAGCATTACTGGCTCTTGGCTCCCTCTCTGCCTCCAGAATTGCCTCCCCAAGGATGTGACACTCTTCAATATGAAATTACCGAAGGCGCCCTGTCTATCTGGCTTGAAAAAATGAATCAATAGACAAATAAGGTAATTTCTTGGTTGTTACCACAGTGACATGGCTTTAAAAGCATGCAGGGTTAGTGTTTTCCTGTTTGTTTCCATAGCTGAGCCCTGTACTCCAGTAAAGCTGGAAGTCCCTCTGGTGGGTACAGCTGAGGAATAAACATCTGATAAGCACGTGGGCCCCTGGGCTAGCTCCCAAAGAGAAAAATGGACCTGCTTAGCACTTTTTAAGTGGATGCTTTCTCTAAACACGTGCATGCTCACAGTTACAGATAGCCATGCCACAGGTGCATCTTACACCTGTGGCAGAGTTTTGAGAGGAAGTTCATGTACAAGCTCACTTTAGCTCCTGTAAAGCTGTCTCCTCTAAACAGGCTTTGGTTTTTTTGACAGATAGTTGGTTGTGCCAGAAAAGGAAATTCTGGCCCTAATTTTCACTTCCAGTGCATGTCAGATGTATATCAAATGAGGAGCCTGAGACATTGTTATTATTAGTACAGGCTTTCCTAAGATAGTTGTTTTCCAAACAGCACCAACTACTAATGTAGGACTGGAGGGGGCAACAGAGGCCATAAAACATGCCAAGTTGCTTTCCTTTTGACTGTCTTGCAAAAATAGCTCTTTATTGGAAGTAAAACAGCAATCTTCTGACTGAAAAAAAAATTTTAAGGGTCCCTTCTAAAATGAGTTTTTGTCTTTCTTCTTTTTACTACTGCAATCTTTTAGGACAACTAACTCCTGTGAGCTGGAATAAGAACCCTGCAGCCTTCAGGGCAGGTCCTGTGGCCAAAGAACCCAGCAAGTGCCTTCATTGACACACCCACACACTCTTAGGCTAAAATCACTTCTTCCCAGATGTGTCCTTCAGGAATAAGTCCCATTTGCTTGATGATCCCATTGCCCCAGTTGTGCAGTGGTTGCCCAGCTGGTGGCCAGCCTGCAGGAAGCCCTGTTTCTAGGACAGGTGCTCCTGGCCACCGCCCTGCCTCACCTCACAGGGGTGCATGGGCTGGCAGCACCACATGGAGCAATAAATCACAATACACTGGTTTGGAAGCAATTGTCTCATGGTGTGTGCTGAGTCAGTCAGTCACACTGCATCTGAGAGAGTAAAAACAGAAAGTAAAGGAAGTAGGCACTTGCTCCTCTGTCTTATGAAAAGCCCCAGGGGGGCCCACCAGCAGATGCAAACAAACCTTTGTACAGCTTCCATCTTGTGCTCGTGAGAGAGCACCGGCATGTTCTTCATTGTTTGTTTTAGGTTAGAGGCTTCATGTGGAGGACCATGTACTGCAAGGCAGAGCTTCAGCAACAGCAAGGGTTAATCAAAACATGTTTTGGATGCCAGGTTGTGGTGCAACTTCATCTCATGCCTGAAAACCAAGCCGCTGCTGTTGAACAGGAGACCTTGTCCCTGTGTTTGCTTTGCTCCTGTTATGTCTGGCTAGTGTGAGGCTACAGGGAGAGCCAGACCAGCCCACTGTGCTCATGGCCTTTACTTTTTGGGTTGTTTTTCCACTGCAGAGGAGGCAGTGGAAGTGGGGAGGCAATGAGAGCCCATTTCAGAAATAGATAGCAGTTAGGTGGATTGGATTATGCCTGCACTGTTGAGAACCTGCACTATTGTTTCCCTCAATGTTTTCATCAAAACAAAGGCTGAGGTAGGGTGGCAGTTCCCAGCTGGGTCTCGCCCACATGGAGAGTAGTTTTTCCATCCTGGCCACAGAGCACCACACTTGCCCTAAGAAACACAATAGGAAAGAGCATGGGAGGTTTCTGTTCCCAGCAGAGATGCCTTTGCTGTGAGTAGTAGCCTGACATATTATGCTAATGATGTCTCTTGTTACATTACAGTTTGAAAAATAGAGACTGGGTGATATTAGAGATGCTCAGGAAAGTTAAAATGCATTCATTACAACTGTGATGCTAATAATCTGTACAATAAAAATATACTACATGCTTATGTGGATGTTTCTTGTTCAGAAATAATGTGGACTTTGCTCACTGTAGCTTACAAATACACTATGCTAATTTGTAAATTGGTGTTTAACAGTAGCCTAGACTCATAGCTCCCAGCCTTGCCAGAAGGGCCAGAGGAAAGGAGGCACAGATCATATAGGTCACAACTGAGAAGACTCAAAACAATTCTCATGGCCAACATAGAGCATATCAGCCTCACCCTGTGTTTCTTATCTAGGATTCTTATCAGACCTTGATTCCCCCTCTGTAGAGGATTTGAATGGGAAGTGATGCTATTGCTCAACTATTTCCTTTCCTGGCCCCAAAATGGACTTAAGTTGTAATTCTTGGCCATTATCACCACCAAACATTCAGTGCTGTGTATAGTGGGTTGCAGTTTTTGAACCATTCTCTTGCCATAGGCCCAAATTAGGCCAGTGTTAACACAGGGCTCTGGCACACGAAGGAGGGACTGTCCCATCAGTCTGGTCATGCCTGTGAGACAGCTCTGTCGGCATCCAGCCTTCGCAGACATTTCTAAATAGGATTTTCACTGGGACTGATATTCTGTGATATTGGCTTCAGCCTTAGCTACATTTTACTTCCCAGCATGCTGATATTGATGCTCTCCTCGTGTTCTGCTGCTTCAGCCTCCTTTCTGTGCAAAGCCCACCGTGGATCACTGACAAGAGCTGCCTCCATCCTGCTGTCTGCCCTCGATTCCCATTTCACTGGGACATGCTGAACAATACGCTCCAACGCCTTTTGTGTCCTGATTCCTAGAAGAAAGCATCCTCTCGAGAGCAGCTCGCTCGGCTTGAGACGCTCAGGCACAGCGACAGCTGCAGCCTACATGAAGCAGGGGTGGTATAAATAGCTTGCAAGAAGAGAGGCAGGAAAACTTACATGGTATGGCACTATAGCCAGAGCTGCAGTATTCAGGCTCAGCCTGGTTCTGCAATAAGCTTTGCTTGAGCCAGCATCAGAGTTATACTGGGGGGGACCTAAAATTTCCAGTTTTCCTCATTTGGTAAAATGAGGAAATTCACATTTTTAAGTAGTTTGCAGAAATTTTAATGTGGTACCAGTGACTGTGAGTGTTTGAGCTTAAAGAAAAAAGCCTATGTATTCTGCAAGTCAGGAACCCTGGGCTTGCCCAGCTTCACTTATTAGGCTCTGGCACCATATGCCATGTAGCTTTTGGGAACCCTTCTTCCTCTTTGCAGGACAGCTTCAACAGGGGGGTGTTTTCTCCCTGACTCCCCTCCTTACCTTGCTGATTGAGTGCCTGTCTTGGTGCTGAGGGAGCTGTAAGTTCAAACACTCCCAGCCCAGATGAGACAAGACAAGACCTGAACCATCTTACTGACTGGGTGGAGGCTGTAATTTCTGGGCTGTTGTGGTTTAGCTGGCATGACCTGGGCACATTTGTACACCAAACCTGAGGGGACTGCAGCAAAATAGTGCTGAAGTTTTTGGGACAGGAACCAAGTATCTAACAGACCCAATGTGAGCATCTCCAGCTGTATGTGGTGCTTGGTTTTTAGGACACACAAACTCCCCTACTGACCAGGAGATTCTCACTGATTTTTAGTACTTCAAGCCTGATAGCCCCCTGGAAGTGCAGGTTGCACTCATGAATAGTAACCTACATTTGCTGGGTTTTCCTGGTGAATTCAGCTAGGTGCCACTGATACCTACAGATTACCATCCAGGAGAGATGAAAATTTGTTAACTAAACCCTAAAAAACCTTGGGCAGGGAGTGGAAGTGGCACTGAATGTCACTGTTTGCATGAAACAAATCCACAGGCTGACAGACTTGAGAGGTTTCATAAATTTATGTTTGGATGTGAACAGTAGTAACCCTCACCCATGACCTCAGTGTGGAAATAGCAGCAAATGCTTGGCTGAGGCCTCCCTTGTGCCCCCAAAGGGAGGCACCTGCCAGGCTGAGCCACCTCACTCACCACGACCAGCTCACTGCTCCACAGCCAGAGGCAGACAAGCTGGTGAAGGGTTGCAACCCACTGGTAGCCACAGCTGATGATGACTTGTGCCTGTCACTGCTCTGCACAGATCCCTATGTCAGAGAGACACGCAGCTTGTGCAGCCAGAACTATGCTGAGGCCATCCCTTAGCAACAAAGCTCTTACCGTGCTTTTCCTGCTGCAGTGGCTGGAGGTTGGGCACCTTCTCCACCACCAGAGTTGCAAAGTGGTGCATAGGAAAGCTGTCCCACAGAGGGTACCTGCAGCAAGGCACGGCAGCAGGAATGCTGCTTAATGTGAGCTGATCCTGCTGTCATGAGACTTTTCTGGGTGTCACTGCACATATACTTATTCTTGAATAGTGTTCTACAAGGCACATCTATGTCCTTCTTGGTTGGCATGACTTGGCTTCTGGCTGACTGCTGCCTTGGAAATACAAGCTCAGTATCTTAAGCTGAATCTTAAGAAGCACAATAAATAGCATCCTACAGAAACCAGTGTGATACAGCAAAGCCCATCCACCAACTACACCTGAGGAATGAAATACCAATGAATGAATATAATCTCAGGCAAGACTAAACAGCTCAGCTATTGCCCAGGTCTTAGCTGAAAGCCCCAGCAACACTGGCTGTGTTGAACAACTCTGTGAAGGCCATGTTATGATGGTTCCAGTAACTGTCTTCTGATAGTTTCAGATGTGCTTGAGTCTGGAGCAGCCTGAAAGAATACCACCACAATGATTCCAGTAATTACATGGCATGGCACTGAGGAGCAGGACTGCGAAAGTCTTCACCCATGAGATGCCACCACCATCTAGATTTATGTATTGACAGCATACATGCTCCAGGTTTCTTAGCACCTTTTACTCCAACATCACAGGCCTCCACCACATGATGAAACACAAGCCAGGAAGCCTGAGGAAATTTTTTAAAATGACAAATATGGTACTTAACTATATCAACTGTTCCTTGCAAACACAAAAATTCCTGTTTCATTCTATTAGCAGAGCACTTAGGCCTTTATATCCTCGGTATTTCCAGTTTTCATGGCTCTAACTGGAAGCTTTTTAGGATAAGATGGAAGACACTAACAACCACCTTTGATCACCTTTGACCATATTTGTATATCCATGGACAGCTACCTGAGGGAGCTAGTGCACAGTATCCACATTAATATCCCCATGTGCTCGCTGCCTGTGGATAGAGGATTACCTGGAACCACTGAACAAGGAACATGCAAAAAGTGAATTAAGCCACCTTCTAGAAAATAAGCCTAAATTTCATTAGCCCTGTAGGGTGCAAGTATGCCGCACCTGGTGCACTGTAAACTCTCCATCTCGCTTGGTAGTGAAAAGTGTCTCTGAGGGGGTTTCAGAGCAATCAGCCTGCCTAATAAATGGAGTGAGATTCCATAGACCTGCAAGGGAGCTTCCCACTGGCACAGCAAGTGCTGAGGTGCATTATCATCCCTTCCCAGCATTTCAAACAGCTTTCTGCAATGGCTGTCATTACAGGAAGCCCTCAACAGCGTGTTCCACTCTCTGCTGACAGCTGAGTATCAGAGGTGGTGAAATGCAGAACATCTGCCAAAGGAGCAAGCCTTCCTGAATAAATTAGCATCCACCTGGGATATGAGTTTGGACTCCTTGACTGGCTGAGATCAGCTAAGGGACCAGCAAGAGTACACAGGAGCATCCACACCTCACTTTGCAAGTCTGAGGGAGGGAGGGAAGGAGGGAAGGCTGTGCAGTGGTTTCTATCACCCTAGGCTGGAAAACAATTCCTCCTGCATATCACAGATATTAGTGGGCATGCTGCTGGAAGCAGCCTTTCTGCATGCCCTCACATGCAGATGCCGCACTCTTCTGCATCACTGGAGGCTGGGAATAACTGGAAAACAAGCACCCCATACCCAAGGTCTGTGTGAAGAGCTGAGCAACGCCTTCTGGCCCCGCAGGTGATCAGCAGTAGCCCTTAGGCACACAGTGAAGGCGTCTCAGGAGAGTACAGGCAGGATCAGCAGACGTAGCTGCCTCTTTTTCAGGCTGTCCTCTCTTGAAGTTGGGAGTCTGCTGCCGGGAGAGACCTCGGGCTATTGCATCCCTTTGTCCATTGTGGGGCAGCACCGCCTTTTCCTTGCTGAAATAATGCAGCGGGGTCCTCCGAGCAACAAGCTCTGCAGACCTTTCAAGGCAAACAGTCCTTCCCACAGGTTTGCATGTTCCTTTGCAGAATTCATTGCTCAGCCACGGTTCAGATCATGGCCGTGGCCGGTGGCTGCCTCCACTGGCTCGGTGGGAATGCTCGCTGCCAGGGAGAGGAGGGAGCTCGCTAAATTTTAATCCCATTTTGGCTGCCAGTGCTATGGCCAGGAAAATACTTTTTTATGTGATTAGAAACAAAATGTGTTACATATATATGGTCTCATCAGCAATTAGTACCTAAGGATTGCACACAATAACCTCCTGGATGAACGCAACACAAATCTGTTGGTTATGATCTCCTGGAGTGCCTGAACCTCTAGGATGCTGATGTTGCCAGAGCTTGCAGGAGGGAAAGGCACTCAGCCCGGTCCCTGATGCACTGGGGACATCAAGCCCTTGGCAGTAAATGGAGCTGTGGAGGGAAGAGCTCCGGGAAGAGGGAGTCTGTGTGCACCAGGCATAGCTGTGTTTGGTGAGGGAGAGCTTTGTGAATTCATCATGAGCAACTCAGTGGGAGTCAGCAAGCCACAGTGGTTCAGAGGAAAGCAAAACTGAGTTCTTCGTATCTGTGCAATAAGTCAGAGAAAAGGGACTCAAGACAGCCACAAGCCGGGGTTAAATCACTGTTCCCCTTCAAGGATGCCAGACCTCAAATGAAGGTGGAGCTCAGTGAAAGCTTCAGGATTGCTCTCTGAGGAGCTCAGACTGCAGCTCTTTGATGGCTGAGGCCAGAGAACAATGAGTGGTGCTCAGTGGGGTCAGGAAAGGAGCTGGTCCTGGGCAATGCTTTTACTTGGCTGCCTGTAACTTGGGCAAACCATCAGTGGCCAGACTCCTGCTGCCAGCTCCCCACCTGATCTGTGGGGATCTTTGCACAGCATACAGTGCAACCTCCCTCTTATGGGAGAGTTTGGAAATGCAAAACACCTATACAGCTGTGGCCCAACTCAATAATTTCTGAAAGCTACACAACCTGTGACCCCATCTGCAGAACCACATGTGTTGGGTCACTGTCCTGCTCTCTGTGTCCCTCTTTAACATTAGGGAGCTTTTACTAGACAAATCTTTAATGCAGCCATCTAAAACCAGCGTCCCTTAATGACCTTGCCTGTTTAAGTATCTTTTGTAGCTCATCATCTGTCACAAGAGATGCAGTACACTTGGGTTTTTCTACTGCAAGAACTGGCAACACATTCTGCTTCCTGAATCTTCCAAAATAAATTGCATGCATTCCAGATAACTTGCAGAAAAGCTAAAAATAGGAAAAGCTAACCTCTGAATTTAATTCTTTGCTTTTCATTTTTCTTCTTGGATGTGCTCCCTGTTTTGAGCAGTTGTACTTCCTGTTAGATCAGGCACTAGACAATAGTTTTTCAAGAGCCTGGAGATTAGAGGAACTCATAAAACAATTCCACATCCAGCAGCACAGAACTGCTGGCACTCACTGAAAGGTCTGCCCTGGAAGTGGCCTGGGTTGTCTCTCTCCTGTCTGCCTTCTTTACACGGATATTTCTCTTCCAAAAAAATCTTCCAAGCTGTCTGCTTTTATCTGCTCCTGCTACTTACTGAGCCTCCCTGGTTTTCTCAGGCTGTGCATCCCTCAGTGTCTTGCTCCCACTCACTGCTGAGATTAATGCTGCATAATATTCCAGAGCTATCACATTCTGGTACTTGGAGCTCATTTTGTTCTTGCTCAAATTCAAATTTAACTTAAATTTAAAAGCCCCACAAAATTGAAAGCCTGTGTATCTGTGTGGATACACAGATCCAGGAGCAAGTAGTGGCTGGGGGTGATGAAGAGGAGGCCATGTCAGATAAAATGGGTGGTCTTTTTGATGTGAAGAAGGTTTTTCAATTTATTTACGTGTAGGTATGCAACTTGTGTGAGTCAACACTCCCTAGCACGCAGTGAAAAGCCTGCCTAATTTGGAGCACCCAGGAGCTTTGGATTGTCCTCTGCAGGTTTCCTGAATGGATCAGCAACAGGGCAGGGACTACACCAGCCCAGAGTCTGAAGGATATTTGGAGGCAGATTGAAGGAGCCATCCTGCTTCACGGACTTTATGTTGGCAACGAGTGATCAGCTGAGGGCAACTGGCTGCAGGACAGTGGTACTGTGATTCACCCCCTCGGGCTGGGAGCCAGCTAGGAAACAGTCAGGAAATCAGATTTTCACACTTCTCAGGACACAGGCAGGAGGTGGGTGAGAAACCGGGCAAATCTCAGCAGTACAGAGTCAACTGCAGAGACTCTTGACCCATCTGTCTCCAGCACTGGCAGAGCCATGCTGGAAAATGGGCACCCTGCTTGTGTCTGTTTGCAAAGGGGCTGGATCTGCCCTTCCTGTGCCCCACAAATGAACTGGAGGATTCACCTCCCTCTGCCCAAGCCAAGGGCCAGCTTCAGAGCACAGCAGCTGGCTTCACCACACATGGATAGAGGAGGCATTTTCTACCCACACCTGCACTTCCCTTTGAAACTGATGTTGCTCCTTTGCCTTGCAATGGAATAAATGCCATGAAGCACTACAATGGTAGTTAAAAATGTAGTTTAAAATGTACTCACCTACTATGTCACAGAGGAGTGGGCTAATAAGGCAATGATGACTAACTCCAGTGTTTCAAACTGGCAGAACTGAGTTCCCTGAAAGAGTAAAGGAATAGCCTGTTGCTATTGAAAGTTCCTACATCAGTCTGCTTGGGTCCATGGCAGACAGGTCTCCTGACCTACAGAAAAAAATGCAGATTTATGTGGCTCAGAATTATGTTTTTCCTCCTAGGAAGGGCAATCCCTGTGAGCTGAAGCTGATGAAATCTGCTCTGCTTCATATCTTTTGTGGGCTGTGCTTGCCTAGACAAAGCCTCACTGTGCCCTTTTGGAAAAGGAATCAGCCACCTTATTCCTGCATGGGTTGAACTCAGCTGCCAGCTGCTTTCAGTTTGTTGCAATAAACTGTGGCTGGAGTAAAGTCCAACAGCAACGAGGTCAAAAAGGAGAGAAGCATTCTGTGCCTTGAAGAGAGCCAGGATATTTGCCAAGATCAAGCATAGTTTTTTCTCTAGCCAGTCAAGGGACACAGAGGCTTTTCCAGATGCTGTTGTCTAATTCAGAGTAGTCTGGCCAAAAGCTATATTCTGGAGGAATCCACTCTAGGCTGAATTTGGACATTATTTTTAGACAAACATTGTGTCCTTCTTTACAAGGTGAAAAACACCATACAATCTATGTTCAGGCACCCACAAATGCAGTGCTTGGAGACATACTGAAGTATGAGCAACCCCACCACTGAGTCCCCTTCATGCTGGAGCAGAGTCATGGTGCCTTTCATCGACTTGATGGTGTCCAAGCCATTCCAGGGTGCAGAAACGTCCATGTCCTGTCGGGGGCCTCACTCCACAGTGCTCCTTCCCCAGTCCTGGCTGCTGCAGGAGCTCTTTTCTGTGCCACCAAGGCTTTGGGTCAAGGGAAGACAGCAACAAGCAGCGTGCCTTGCCCTTTGCTGTCATGGTTCAGATGCCCAGCCTGGACCACTGGCTCCAGGCTTCTGTGCAGAAACACCTCCTGCTTGCTATGGTGAGCAGTTTTGCAGTAAGGCCCCACCACTCTTTACACACTGCAGTCATTTCTGCTGCATACTTCTGATTAACTTCTCCATAGCGGTGAAAACAATGAATGGCTCAGGGAAACAGTAATAGGAAAGCAGAAACACTTCTCAGTTTTCTGTGTGAAGTCTTCTGGGTCATGTCACATCATCCTAATAAAGTCTACAAACCCAGGACACCCTGGTGGCCAAGGATTTACAGCAATGCAACAACACATCCTGGCACCAATCCTGCCCCATTTCCACCTGCATCCACAAATTCAGTCCTTCTTCCTCCTCCCTGCTGCCCACGGTGCCCTGCTTAAGACACAGTTAGGAAAATCATCTGCTGGCTGACAGCACTGCCTGGCTGCCCAAGGCTGCCCTGAAAGACTGGTGTGCTAGGCCATCTCAGTGTCATTTGGCAAAATAATGAGGTCTCCTCAGAAATGCATTTCAAAAGATTACCTGGGCTCACAGATGAGCTGCCCTCTGGTCACAAACTAATCCTGCTTAGACAAAATTGGGCACAACAGCAGCGAGAAGGGATATTTCTGATTAAAGCTACAGTAAAATGTGTTCTGAGAATTCTGTCTTTTACACCTTTTCTAGATAGTAGCTTGCTAATTGCTTACTGATTATAGAAGATCTTATCACATGTAGACAACATAGAAAATGACAAAGTTTTTATAATTCCCTTGCAGAGACATCCAGCTGCCAGAGGCAGAGTAGCAATTGCCCACACCCAGTGATGCTCAATGGCCACTCTCTGTGCCCATTGCTCTGAGACATGGTGCCCCACTTGGTAGATCAGACCACATAGAAATGAAAAAAAAAAAAAAGGAGGTTTCAGAAGGAGGACTGCAAGTGTCCACTGGAATTTTTGCCCAAAACCTGGGTTACACCCAATCCTTCAGAATGCAAAAGAGGTACAGTTGATAATAATTTTAATTTTCCTTCAAAATAAGAATTTAGAGCCTCCTCTCCTAATAATACATTCACCACATATCTAGACATTTGCAGACAATAATAGTGTTTCTACTTTTCTTTTGCAATGCAATAGAATAATAGAAAAGTTTAGCTAGGAGGAGAGTTGACTTCTCCACGTAAAAGCTGTCACAGTGAAAATAAAAATAATCCAGCAAACAGCACAACTAAACAAACCCACACTGCCTCCATTGGAGTGGGTTGAGCTGCTTCACTGTGATGACACTTGGACACCAGTGCCTCTGTGCAGGCAAACTGTTGGGAGCAGCCACAACAAGCCCAGAGATGCACTGCTGCCACGTGCACAGCAAGGGGCTGCCAGCGTTTGCCCAGAAACACTCAATTTTCCACAGCTGCCTGTTGTCCATGCTGTGCCTGAGAGGCTGGAGCACCAGTGCTGTCAGCTCACCACCTGTGGGGCTCAGCAGGACAAGAGGCACAAAGACACCATAACTAAGAATGAAGACCTACAGCTAGTGTTATCAAAGCTCCCTGCTAGCCTTGGGTAAATGTGTCCTGCACACACAAGAAGGAAAATCCAGTTTTGTTTCCTTCCCACATCAGTGGGAAGAGAACCAGTGGTATTTCAGTGTGTAAAAAATTAACATGCTTTAAATCATTTAATATATGTGTGTGTATATCTAGATATATTTGTATGTATATATAATAATATGAAACTCATTCCTTATTATCTACATTCTTCTGGAAGGCACCAGTTCACCAGTGTAGTCAAGGACTGCGTACAGCTTTGGGAACCTTGTATGAAGGGCAACATACAAGGAATTGAGTCTGACAACCAAAAAGCTCAGTCGGGGCACTGCCACATTCAAGGCAATGAAGACACGTGTTTACAAAGTGGGGTGCAGGTGTCCTCTAAATCAACCAGAAAGCTCCACCTCCTATCTTTCCACCCCACCTTGACTGGGTAGTGCAGGCCCAGCAATGGCTCTGTTGTTACCATGGCAGCTGAGCCCTTTCTCCTCGTTCAGGGTCTCTCCTTAGCCAGACACAACATCCAAGCTCCAAGGCCCCCTCTCTGCTGGCTCAGTGGCAATCACCACTGGAAACTGCCTTGGCACAGCTCCTGGCCTCCTTCCAGGGACACGTGGAGTCACATCCTCCCTGCAGCTCATAAGCCAGCACTACCTTCCACCCTGTGTTTACACCACGGAGTTTCTTTCCTCCATGTGCTGAAGAGAGGAAGCGCTGCCCCCAGTGCTGTTTATGAAGCATGCACGCATCCGGCTGTGCTAGGATGAATGAATGCATCCTCAGCCTTTTCCTCTTTGGTAACTTAGAATTAGCCCATTTTTTTGCCACAGCCCTCAGTGGTGTCACTTACAGGAACAGGCCTAAAGTTTTCCCATTTGCAAAATGGAATTAAATCACAGTTCCCTGTGTTATGCATCAATTTACTGAGCAGTAAACACTCAACTTGCCGCAAACCCAATAATAATTAAAAGTGGTCAAGTGGCCATTGCTGAGGCGTGGTGGCCCAGTAGGAAGAGGTGCTAATGGCAGGGCAGAGCTGTGGACAGCTCCACTCCAGCCTCTGGGCCCTCAGCCCAGCCTCCCACAGCTGAGGGCACTTTATTTCTCGCCTCTCCAGGAGCCATAACACACAGAGTAAGGGGTGGGATGAGGCTGAGTATCCAAGATCTCACAAAAGGTCTCAGTGATACCCTGTATCTTCACCAAAAGATGCAGCTAGTGGGGTTTGGGAGAGGCCATTTTAGGGAGTGTTTCCCAAGGGAGCCAGGGCACATTTCAGTCCCCAGGGCAGCTCAGTGACAGAATGACTGGAGGAGATGATTACAAACTCTTCTGGAAAGAGGAAGGAAGGAAGTGGGAGTGCAACTTCCTACTCAGGACAGTGAGACTTGACCCCTGTTCAATTTTCCTATGACTCAAATGGTATTTCTTAAAGCAGCCCTCCTTCCAATGACTTAAAAATAGCAACTACTGAAGCAGAGGAGACTGCTGACTAATGCTGTACTAGAAGATAGATCTTTCTCTGAAGAATCAGTTGGTACAAGTACCAGTTTTTGGATGAGCTAAGCAGGATTGCCAGGGTTAGCCTGTGACAGCTGACCTACTGTTCAGGGCAACTTCCATAAAGCAACTTCAGTAACAACTGTATTAGAATCTACATAAATTATATTTCTAAGGGATCTACATTTTCAGTGGCAAAAATGTATGGAGTTCTCAGATGAAAAGGACATGAAAACTACCACTAGAGACCAGAAGCCTTCCTTGAATCAACTCCAACTGAGCATGGGCACAGCATTTGGAAAAACACCCTATCGTGATGTTGTGTGCACAGTGACCACAAGCTTTGGCAAGTCATGGCAAGGAGAGGTTCCCTGACTGTGAAAAACCTGGACTTTATTTCCATGCTGAATTTGTTGGGATGGACCTTCCCTGCTTTTGCTGTTCTGTGCTCTCACCTGCCAGACTGGAGCCCTAGAATGGCGTGTATGCAAATATCCTCCTTCTTCACCAGGTTCCAACTTTTATATTGCCTGCAGATGTGATCAGCGCAGGGGTCATGTTGATGCCCTTCAGACTATTGATAAAAGCCATTAAAGATGTGGGATCAAGGAACAGCCCCTGTAGACAGATGCAAACCCACCAGAAAAAAGAGATACATACACATACATATACACACACACAAAAGAACACCCATGCAGAACACATGCCACAGTTAATGCAGGAGATGAGGCAAGATTCCTCCTCCTGCAGATGACCCAACTGGAAACAGGCCTGCCAGAACAACAGTTCCTTATTATGATTACACAGGAGCTCTGTGAGTCACCTTCCAACCCACTGAACATGCTGCACTTTGAATTATATATCATTTTGGATTTTTTAATCAAAGCATTGTGTTTTCTCGAAGAAAATGCCTGGCTCAAAACTAAATTTAAACACACAAGTATTTTTACCTTTAAGCACCAAACATTATCTCAGCAGAGAAAGGGACTCCAGTTACTTTGACAATTATTTATTAACCCCCTTTTCTTCATTTTTAATAAATAATTCCATTCAGCTCTTCCATTACTTTGCCTGGACCGAAAAGTCATGAAAGGACATGTCATTTATATATTTTAAATATTAGTTCATCACCTTTCCTCCACTTTTCTGTCATATCCCCAAAGCTCCTAGCAACGCTGCAAATCAACATCTTCAGTAATCTCTGCTCAAAAGGCTTTTGAGTTACTTTTACACACACACACAAAAAAAACCCAACAACATTTCCTTGTCATCATGCAACATTTGCATCTTCATCTAGCTTTCTCTACAGTCCTTGCCCTGAGTATTGGGCTAGTACCAGTGATGTAACTAGTTTTGTCTTGAAAAATGTTTGTTTTTTTAAAACCTGCCTTATTTTTCTGTACTTGGGTCTTACAAAATCACAGAATCATTTCAGTTGGAAAAGATCCTTCAGGTCATTGAGTCCAACAGTTAACCTAACGCTAACAAGTTCACCAATAAATCATGTCCCTAAGTGCCACACCTACATCCCTTTTAAATACCTCCAGAGATGGCAACTCTACTGCTTTCCTGGGCAGCCTGTTCCAGTCTTTGACAACCCTTTCTGGGAAGAAGTTTTTCCTAATATCCAATGTAAACTTCCCCTGGCACAACTTGAGGCCATTTCCTCTTGTCCTATCTCTTGTTACTCAGGAGAAGAGACCGACCCCCACCTGACCCCAACCTCCTTTCAGGTAGTTGTAGAGAACAAGAAGGTCTCCCCTCAGGATCCTTTTCTCCAGACTAATAGAATAATAGAATTATGCTTCAGACTATTTTCTCTCTTTTGAGTTTGTTTATTTGCCACCATGCTGCTGTTACAGGATGCATCTGTCACATTTCAGGTGTTGGAGGAGACTCCTTGGTGCCATCCATGCATTGGTTTCTTTCCCAAGCAGTGCCCATCCAGCACTTCAGAGATCAACAGGCAAGGGGATGTCTGCACAGGGATCTTGCCAGGAAAGGGAGAAGCCCAGGGTAAGAAAGAGACAGGCTGAGTCAGCATTCCTCTGTGGAAAAACACTCTTCTGGTTAAAAATAAGCAGATCCCCCTAGGGAGAGCAAATTAGCAACCCATATCTGACACTGTTTGTCTTTCTCCTGATGGATGAGCCATTTTTTCTTCTCCTTCAGAGTAATACTTGGCTGTACTTTTCTCTTAATGAGCTTTTGGACCAAAGCCCAAAATGGATCAAAGCCACTGGAGGGAGAGGCAGGGAAACACATGACCCAAACCTTTGCCTTTTCTTCTTTTTCTTTACAAACAGAAGTTGCACCTTTCACTATTGAGGTTAATGTCAACAAAGGAGCTTGGTGCTTTGGTTCTGGAGCAGTGGGTGACCCATCTGCCAGTTTACCACTGATGGACATCAAGCAGGAGGCTGTTGCTGCAGCCCCATGGGGAGAGCCCTCCAGAGAGGGGCAGAGAGATGGTGCTCACTGCCAAGAGGCAGCACTTGTCTTTCTAAGCAAATGCATCCCTGCCTGAGCAAACACAGCAGCTCCTGGGGGGAAAAACAGAAGGAGGATTAATGGATGATTTTCTGCTTCTTGTGTGACACAAGGGCTCTAGTCTCAAGGTGGTGAGAAATTGCAGCTGTTGGAAGACACAGGAGCAAGGCAGGGCAGGCAGGAGATCATGTCACATCTCTCTTCTTCCTTCTTCGTGTCCCTGGAGTGCGATTAGTGAGAATCTGTGACTCTCAGCAGACAACTTTGGGATTACTGGGTGGAAAGCACCCCCAATGCCAGGAGCTGTTGCTGATCTGACAGCCCTGTAAAGAGCCTAAAAATGGGAGAAAAATAGTCCTGCATGGTTACAGCCTTCAGGGCTTGGCTGCTCTTTTTGAGCCATTTTTCACCTTTTCCAATAGAGAGCTTTTCTAGGAATCAGGAAATTTGCACATGCCTACATGTGCCTGCTATAAAAGAGAGCTGAGCACAATTAAGATGCTGATGAATCTAGGAAAGGACAGGAGAGACAAAACCCGTATCACCGAGCAGAAGCAGAAACAGCAATATCAGTAAAGAGCCTGCACATGACCCCTACACCCCACCAAAAGCCTCGTGGCTGCTGAAGAGTGGGAGAGCAATGTGGGGCCCCTGATGCTTGGATGGGGGGTCATGGCCCTTCTGTTCTGCAGGCATGGGGGAATGCCATGGGGCTCTCCAGATGAGCTTCTGGGGCTCTGCCAAAGGCCCTGGGCCACCACATAGGGTGAAAGGGGATGCCAGGATGCTGCTGTCTGAAATGAGCTGTTGACAGAGACTGTGTGTGATGGGGAGCAATGTGCACTGTGGGGTGGGTAACAAGGCCCCCGGCTCCCACATGGCCTTTGCCTGGCCCTCATTCCTAGCACAGTGGGGACCAAGCATCCTCTCACTGGATTTCAGCATTTTTTGCTTCTTGTTGATATTTGTCCTGCTCTCTGAAAGGCTCCCAGGCATAGGGTGCCAGTGGTGCCCCAAGCAGTGTGCTGTGGGCCATCCCACTCCCACACTCTGTGAGGGAAATACTGCTGATAGAACTCAGGCTTTTATTTCCAGGAGACCTCTCCCAAGGGGCAGTTGCCCTTCACTGGGTACATTTTGTGTGTTAGGCTGCAAGTGTGACTGAGCAAGAAGAACCCGTGGCTTCTGGCAGGCCCTGGGTGCAGTGCCTGGCTTGTAGCACCTCTGCTACACAGACCTGCTTGTGGCATACTCCAGATGGCAGCTCAGGATGCAGGGATTAGCTGTATGGAGCACACTCCCACAGACAGTGAAGATGCTGCCGGGCTTATTTGTTGGTGATTGTGTGCAGGACTCTGGAGCACACACGCTTTGTTTCCATGTTTCCTACCTTTGCAATGCCTCTTCCCAGCAGAAGACAACCATCATCCCTTGTTTGTTTTCAGTGCTCCTGTTGGAGGGGGCAGGGAGATGCACACCCTCATGTACATAGATTCTCTTTCTCTTCATTTAGTTTTCTTTTTCTTAGGGCAAAATAAGAGCCATTTGAGCTGGAAGCATAGAGCTGCTTCTCATTTGCAAATCTCCTCCCTCTACCTCAAAATACAGCAATGTAAGGAATTTTTTTTAAATGGTAAAACCTTGCATCTGTCCTCCTCAAATATTAGCTATGTTGAGCATCTAAATAGAAAAGAAACATAATGACGTTCCATAGGAATCAGAGTGAGAAGCACACCCAAGAGAAACCCATCACACTAATGGGCATTCCCCAGAGTTTCTGACTCATGAATGTGTTTGGCACTATTTCTGTAGGGCGAGTAGCAAGAAGGGGAAGACAGCCACTAGCAGAGGTGTCTGCAAGCTGACTGCAGAAGTCAGTAATGCCAGAAGACTGGAGAGTGGCTAATGAAGCATCTCATTTCAGAAACGACAAGGGGAGACTTCAGGGAAGTGCAGTAGTGACCTATATAGAGCAGAAGGATACAATAGAAAGGCCTGGAGAGGTGAGGAGAGCCAGGAGGAGGCAGAGGAATTGTCAGAGCAACACAGGAAGACCGTATAAAATAGGATGTAATGAAGCAAAGTATTGTTTCTGCTGTGAAATAAATGAGCAAGATGCACTGTGAGATGTGCTAATAACTGATGTTTTGATTCTTTCACATAAAAAAAATTAATAAAATTGAATCTATGTTGAGAATTCAGGTCAATCACAATCAAATAACACCGACATTTTGTACAATCAAAAATGTGGGGGGATTTTTTTATCAATTCAAAGAAACAGAAAAATCACTCAGAATGTTTTGTTTGAGTCTCCAAAAGACTAAGGAAAATTTCTAAATGAAATATTGCTGGTAATTAAAAGAATATTGGAAAGCATCTCAACAAAATATTTTTACGATGTAAAGGGCTTTTCCAGGATTCCTGCTCACAGAAAAAATTTAGTAAAGTTGAGATTCAGTTACAAAATGTGTTGCTTTAGTTTACTCTACATATTCCAGTGGAGAGGGGAATGAAAAAAATTAATTCAGCTGCAGCCAACAGCTGTTCCTAGAGTTGACATTGCCTATTGTAGCTCCCTAAGCAAAACAAACCTATCTTGTCTCTGTTGAGTTAATTATAGTGAAAAACAAAACCAAAAAAGTCATTTGTTTCTCAGCAAAGACCACATCTGCATATGTGGTTGTTTCCTGATGAGCACAGAAAACAGAAGGGAGATTTCGTGGCAGACTAAGCATTTGTTCTGTGGCAGGGACAGGAGTGGCCCTGTGTCAGTGTGACCACTGTCTCAACTTTCAGTGCTGCCTTAAGCTGATGAGGGGAATGAGGAGCAAGTCAGTTAAGGTGGGAGCAACTACTTATTCTCTTCCACTATGAAATAGCAAGCCTCAAAAAACGAGGGAGCTGCAGATGGTAAAGTCTTAAATTGCCATGGCAAGCTTTGCTGGAGATAGTGCCTCTAGTCCCCTCACGGCTTGCCCTGCCCGACTCCTGAGCCTGCTCTTGCAGTCAGCACGGCTGACAGGGGTGAAAGAGAGGAGCTGCTTGAAAACATTTGATATGGCTCTAGACAGGCAGACTGATTTGCAAATTCAAAGCACAGGAAAGACTGAGCGCTATTGCAGTGGATTACAAATGAGCTTGGAAACACAGGCGTGAGGAGGGAATGTGGCTGGAGCTGAGTGGGTGAATAGCCTGACGAGTTTTCCAACTGTCTCTGCCCCTTCGCCCTACCTTTCCCTTTGCCAAGCAGATTTCTCCTTTCTGAAAACCATATTTACTTGGCATGAATGGAGCTGGGGAAGCCAGGGACTCAGAGAGCTGCTGAAGGAGAGGTCTCAACTGTTACAGCAACCAGTAAAGGGAAGCGTGGGTGGATAGGCCAGCAGCAAAAGGAATGCAGGAAAACTATCTTTTCCCTGCTTGGAAATCCTTGCAATATTGTTACAAAACACGAGAGTGTGGAGAGAAATCACTGTGAAATGTGACCCACATGGTTTAGCTGTGACACTGTGCAGAAAACACAGCAGGACCTTTGTTACAAAATACGAATCACGTGCATGTTTGGCTTCAGACTTGGTGCTGTTGTTGCCATGAATTTCTGTCCAGGCTATCAGGACTGTAACACCTATGGACACGCTTAACATCATGGGTGGTAAACCCAACACATAGCTATAGATAGGGTGTCTAAACTATAGATCTATCTACAATCTGTCCCTTACAGGCTCCAGCAGCTGTCAGGAGAGGATGCTCAGGAGAGAGCAAAATGAGGTGTGGGCAGAATGATCTCTTTGCAGCAGCAGCATCCAGTCTTCAGTGGGGAGCAGGTTGGGAGCTTTTTGAGCTTCAGGCTGCTGCCAGGGTTTGATATCTGATAGGCCCTGGCAGACCTACCCTTCCTGAAGTTGCGTTATCACTTTCTGAACTTTTGCCCTCCACAACTGTTCATAGCAGTGAGTCTCATGGTTTTAATATTGGAACTCTTGTGTGGGGGAAGCAGACTTCATGTTGTTTGTTTTATATTGGCCAAGAGGTAACATCACTAGCTAACTTGTATTGCAAGGGCTTGTGAATAATCATTTCCCACTCACTTTCTCCAAAACACCTGTGACAATATTAAGTCCTTCTACTCTACCCCAGTCATCTCTGTTGTAAAACAGGGAAACAGAGGCTATTTGATTCTCTGTGCAAAGAGCTGTTTCTCGTGTATCATCACCCCAGTTACCCTTGTTAGTGTGCCTTTGCATCCCACCATTCCCCCTGCCAGGTTGAAGAACCACAGCTGCAAGTAGATGTTTCTGCAGACATCAGCACCTACAAATTTACACAAAAGCTATTGAGATGCAGTTTTAAGAGAAATAACAAATGTGGCCCAAAGATCCATTTTCATGCCCTAACTCCATATCAAAATATAGCTTAGGCTGGTGGCTGAAAGGCATCACTGTTGGTTGTGAAATTAGTTGCTATTTTCAGTCCACTTCAAAACTCCCATTAGTCCAGCTAAGACTATGCCAAAGTCCTCCAAAAAACAAGATTTGAACTGGCAGGGAGAAGAAATTGTCCCTGCTATGCTAAGATTAAATCTCTGAATAAAGGAACCTTGAGGATGGGAGGCTGCATTCATGCTGCACCTGCTCTCTTTGTGGCTAATGGGACAACACCCTCTAATTCCTACACCTCTTCATAGGTGACTTATCCACCAAAACCCATGAAGAGTAGAATTGAGGCCCCTGAGTATCATACAGTTGCTCCTAAACCCCATGAACCGATTTTTTTTAACAAAGCTGTGGGCCACCTCAAAAATTAAGTTTTTTCTTTGAAAAATCAAGCCGTCATCTTTCTAGGTACTAATACTGAAGCCCACATTTTCCTCTCAGCTTCTGTCCCAGTAGGAATAACATAATCTTCATCGGTTTGCGAATTCCAAACAGCTCTCCTGCACCTACTCGAGCTTCTCTGCTCTGTTTTTCATACTGAAACTCTTCTGGGGAAGAGATGGCAGGGGGGCCTTGTTTCCCTTGAAGAAAAATAAGAAAATGTTTGCATGATAAAGCTGATGCCTGTTGCCTGGTGGTTTAAACAAAAGAACCCTACTGTGGACATTTTCTTCTGTAGTGCAGAGCAGTTTGGAAAGCTGTATAATGTGTCTTGACAGCAGTACAAATCACTAAAGGTCAAGGGCTTGGGGATTAACCACATCCCCATATAATAGGCTGATACAGAAAGGGCAGGACCATAAGGGTTCAGATTTAGAATGAAAGGTTTTGAATACAGCTGATGAAAAAGGATTTCTGGAAAGAGGGGACTACTCACACCCTTCCAGCCCTCAGGCATACTAATAAGATCACAGTGCGAAGGCAAATGTGGTGCTGTCCCCATTCTTTATTAATGCAGTCAACATCTGGCTATAGGCACCCCAGTCCTGAGATATCCTTTTCCTTTCTCCTCAAAATTTCTTTAGCTGCAGGTGCCCATCAGTCCAACCACTCTGCTCAAGATGGGTCAGCTACTGTAGGTTGTTCAGGACTGCATGCATTAGAGTTTTGAGTATCTCCCCAGATGAATGACCCAAACCTCTCTGAGCAACCTGTGCCAGTGCTTGACCACCCTTACAGTAAAAAAACTGTTTTCTTGTATTTTGAACATCTTATGCATTTCCATTTGTGCCCACTGCCTCTTGAACTGTCAGTGGGCACTACTGAAGATTCTTCATTCCCTTGTATCAGGTATCTATCTATACATGTTGTAAGATTCCCATAAGCCTTTTTTAAGGCTAAACAAGAGTTTAGGGAAGTCCTTATGTTTTAAAATCTGATTTCAGATAAGCTGTTGGACTGGAAAACACGTCGCTTCATATATTGGATCTGAGAAGTATACAAAATAGTGCTTCCATAGTCACATTAATATTTAGGAGGGTTTTGAAAGGGAGCTTTTTAGTTCTTTTACTTCAGCTTTGTGATTGTGACATGTGTCAACTGCATCATCTGAGTTTTCTCCAGTGTATGTGCAGAGTGGTCCCGTTACACCACAGTTCAAGCCTTTCCTCTTCTACAGGAAGAAAAAACATCAGAGATTGTCTCCTGTATTAGAGATCAACTGAAAAGAGTTTGCACCAGAAAAGCCTATTGAAATTACTGTTCCCCCTCCCACTGATAGAGGTATTTTTCCCTGGAATCAGCAGTGATGACATTATTGAACATCATCGGAGCGTGGAAAGGACAATGAAGCTTTCAGAGGACACTCTTTTTAAAGCTGTACTCACTGGATAATGGATAAGTTAGTGTTCTTTGCCAAAGGGCAGAGCAATTTTTGCAGCTTTCATTTCAGTAATTCTGCTATGATACTTATACTCTTTAAAAAAAAAAAAAAACCAACAAAAAAAACCAGCAGCAAGACAAGTAAAAATACTATAGGCTACAAAAGCCTGATGAGGAAAAATGACAGGAAAGATGTCACTGAATGCCACTATTTATTAGTAGTATGGCTCCACGGAAGAATTATTGTGTAGTATTTTTGTTCAGTAATTAAGTGCTAAATTACATTAAATTATCACAGTAGTGCCTCATAATTACAGTTATTATGACAAAAAAACAAACAAATGAGTAAAGGAGTGACCTCTTTCATTTGAAAACAGCAACAGAAGTCTCTCACAAATGCCAGCTTTCTGAATATGCAGCATTAGTGTCAATTTTCATTTGTGATTTGCAATTGGAAGGACTTTTTGATTAGCTTTTTAAAGCTCACTGCTCAGTGAAGGTCTCCCCTGTTTAGCTTAGACAGGAATGGATAAAACTGTTCCCACTGGCTGACAGTCATTTTTCCCTCTACCTTCCAAGGCCTCCTCCTGCCAATAAAGTCCAAGGTGCAGCATTCCACAAGCATCCTGGAGAGACATCTCTCAGATTTGAAATGTAAAATAAATATTAAAGTTCATATTATACACACACAAACACACACACACATTTAAAAATATTTATTTATATTTGATATTAAGTATAAACAAAATACTAAGCTGTGTCCAAAATGTAAAGCTAGGACCACTGTGGGTTTTTTAATTAAATAACTTACAACTGCAAATCCAGATTAGAATTAAATTCCCATTTTCTTACAGTGCCTTTCTGCCCTCTTTGCCTCTATACAAACTACCTGATAGATGTGTTTGTCAAAAATAGGATGGTAGCTTAGAAGGACTGAAAATATAATCTGTTTTGGTAATTTTCAACTTCCTCTGTTCCTTCAAAACATGTCAACAAGGTTCTCTCATTCCATACCTCATTCACAGAAGAGTTGACAAGTCACACTTAAAAAAATCAAGGAGGAGCTAATAATCACTTCTGTGCAGCTCCCAGCATGGGCTTGCTGGACACACACACAGCACTTTCCATTTCCATTCCACTGAATGACTGTTACTAACACAAAGCACAGTTTACTGGCAGATTTATTTCAGGGGGTTGTGAAATTCCAGTGAGTAGAATAAGTATTTGTTCTTTCAAACACCCAAACACGTACACTGAAGTGGCAGCTCTTACATATTCATTCTGTGCAGGCACAGAATTGCCACTGTTTGATTGACCATTATTAACAAACACTTTCAACTTCAGCTATCCAGTCAGTCATCACTGGTTGACTAAGAATATAACCTGGAGAAACAGACTCAGCATATGCTAACAAAGAGGTGACCTAAACTCATCAGATGACGTTTATTAGGAAAGATTTTGCAGAAAGAAGCAACTAGATAAAAATCTATCCAGATTGAGTGATATACTTGGAAATAACATGTAGCATACATGGCAGGTCTATTTTGTGTATCAGCTGGGGTTTTTCTGAGAATCAAAAATGGGATATCCTGTTACAGCTCCTTTGGGATTTTGAAATCACCATGTAGGTGATACTGCTCCTGGCATGGAAATTTTACTGTCTACTATTTATTAGTCTGTCTCAGCTATTTATTTTAGCTGTATATTTTATCATCCTCACTCAATCCCAGTTGCTACATGTTAAAGATACATTCCTATGGCAAAAGGTATTTTGCCCTTTTAAGGGCAAAAGCAAGGGAATCAGACTGGTAAATAACAGCTCAATCCAAGAGGACACTTCACAGGTATATTGTAAAGTAGTGCACATTAATTCTTAGGTACCTGCACATAGTTTTCAGTTTATGGGTAGTGCCTCAAAGTTCTGAACTTGGCACACCAAACCACTTCTGCTTCCAGAGACAGTCACTGTAATTTCCTATTCAGAATAATACATTTAAAGAGATGTTAATCTTGTAATGAAAGATGCTCCTGAAAACACACCTGATATTTCATTATCATAATCATGTTATGACCCAGTCATAACCCCTCTAAACTCCACCTGACTCATCACTTTAGTAATTGGTTTCATCTAGTCCACTGCTATTATTAACAACTTTTTATGAAGCATGGGTCAGAGCTGCCATGTCTCTCAACACTGTATTGCTACAGTATCCTGATCTGAACATGAACAGGTTCATCCTTCATGGCCTCATCAATCTATGTTTTTTCAGGTTATTTTCAGGTCATAATCAGATTACTCCAACATGCTGTATTGCATAACTTCTTCCAGACTGGAGTCCTGGGTAAATATTGTGCCAACAGTCACCTGGGACAGCTTTATACAGGGTTTGTTCTCAAGGATTTATAATTTTCACTTCCAGGTTAGCAGAACATTATGAGTTGGAAAAATTCCCCCAAACATGTATTTTTTCATCTTGCTGCTGCCTACATCAATTTATCTGCTCAACTTGTGGAAATAAGAAGCTCCAAAACCTTTCTGAGTCATTCCTTTTCTACATCCTCTGGGTTTTTTTTTTTTTTTCTGGTAGTCTGCCTTAGCCCATTCTGTTTGCTATCAGATATTTTCTAAATTCTTCCTTTTGGCCTCGCACTTCAGTCACAGGTAAGGATAGCATGTACTGCATTTGTCCACATGTAATAACTTGTCAAACTATGTTGTAATATTGTCAGGTATTTATTTGCTAAGAATCACCTATCACTACTACGATAAAAAAAGTGGTTTGTTGTTTGAAACATGGCCAAGAATGTATTTTTGATAGTCTGTTTTGCAAAGCCCCCAAAAGACACAACAGCAGCCAAGAGGCAGATCCATTGGTACTTTGTAGCTGCAGAATCTTAGCAAGGGGAAACCAGCTGCCTCATGCAGCAGAAGCAGCCCCATGAAGTGACCCACCAGGCTGTGCAGCACCCACTGATGAACCTGGAGGTACCACAGGGCAGGTTTGCTGGCAGTGCCGAGGTCTGACCGTGCTGTAATGCTCTGCTTACTGCTCAAATCCAGAGATTGTTCGCTGCAGGGAAGAGCTGACACATGCCCCAGAGATGAACAGGGGAACCTCACAGGTGTCTTGCTGCCCTGTACTGCAGGTACACAGCCCCGTTCTGTCACTTGCTGTCTTTCACAGGGGTTGCCTGCTCTTGTTGCTGAGCCGTTAGCCACACCAGCAGATATTTTAGGATAAAAGAACTCGTTTGAGCTTACTGGAGAAAGACAAACTTCTATGCACCAGGAACCCTCAAGCAAATGATGCAGAATAGAGATAGTCCATTTCCAGTGATTTTATGAGAAACATGTAAGTACTAATATATACATATGACTTCTATACACTACTGTGCAGTCAAGGCCAACTGGAAGCTTACAAAGCAAAAAGTGAGGGCATTGTCTGAAAGTAGTGCACTGACAGCTTGTCAGATGAAGCATGCTAGTGTGTCTGTACTTGTGGACTGACTGGTGTTTTCATAGCAGAAATGACTGAGAGAGCCTGTCCACAGCTTCAGGCTTCCCAAATTCAGCATCTGTTCCAAAAGCTTAACTAGGCTGCTAAAATACCTCTCTCTGTTTCTTTGAGGGAGACACTAATACGAATTTAGCTAGCAGGTTTTAGGCTACTGTTATGCTATATTTAGGGTTGTTTGGGCTTTTTTTTTAATCAATAGCCCAAAATTCAATGGCTTGGAAATTTTCTTGTCATTCTTATAAATAATGTCAATGCATGAAGTAAGAAAACTTCTGTTTTCTGTTTTGATAGACGTTTAATTTTCCACTTTCCTGCTGAAAGTCCAAAGCAGGTTGAAGGCAATCTCCCTACCCACAGACAAATGGTAGGTGAATTACACAGTAATTAGATGTTTTTAAGGTTTGGAGACCATTTATTCTGGAACATCTCTGTGGACAGCAAAACACACAGAAGATTACTGTTACAGTTTAGGGTAGGCAATTAAAATAAAGAAAAAAGCTTTCTTCCAATTAAAACTGGTAAGGAGAGTAGTCAGGAAACAAAATAAAACCACTCTCAAGTTCTCTGGGACACAAGACCCATTGATTTTGTAGCTCTGAATGTGCAAAGTCAGAAGCTTAGCAGGTACAAGCAGTCAGCCCCCAGTGCATGTGTGTGTGCACTCACCATTTTAAGTATCACATCCCAAAGGCAGCAGAGTCCTGCAGCACGAGGCCCTACAAACTCCATGCACTATGGTCATGTAGGGCAAGCTCAAAGCCTGGCTGCAAAGGATTTAAACATTGTCCTTCTTCCTTCCAGCCCTGTTCTCACATCCCCCTCTGCCTCTACTTGGATTTTCATTTGTAATTGTGCAAACTGGAGGTTAAAAGCTCTCACACACTGCAGGAGAGATTTATATTCCTTCACAGCGTAAGTGGCAGCAGGGGTGCTAGGAAAAGGAACTGGCAGGTCAGGTGGCCATGAACAGGTCAGCTGCTGAATTAGAAGCATGCTGCCTTGCTGAGGGCTGAGGGCTTGGGGAGAGAGAGGCTTGCTGCAGCAGGAGGAGATTTGGACTCCTTTTGTGCAGCCCCTACCTGTTTCATTTCTTCTCACAAAGATCAATGCACCTCTGGTCTTGCACAGAATGCCAGGGCACCATAGAGTAATGTAAAGGACAAAGAGGGTCACTCAGCCCTCACACATCCTGACTGGCCTGTGGAGGAAGCATGGGTTTTGACATGAAGAACAGGGGACTACTCCTCATATGTTAATAGTATTTCTCACTAGTTCTCATCCCTTCATTCTGCAGGTCTTTTTCCTCCTGAATTCTGTAGCTTATTCTCACTCTGTTGGACTGATTCCCAAGGAGTGGCCTTTCTGCAGTGTTGTTATAGCTCTGAAATGTTAGTCACCATTTTATCAGTGTTAAAACGTTCTCAAGACAATCCTTTTAAGAGAACTGTCACTCACCACACTCTCTAGTAATTCTCTCTGTTGCAACAAGTCAGAAGAACAAATAAGACCTTCCATTCATGTTACTTATCTCACCTTGTTCTGTACCCAGGCCTGGAATGAGGCTGAGAGAACATGCCCCAGTTGTAAGGTGTTTGTGTTTACATTGCACAGTTCAGTAAATCTGTTCAGCTTCCTGTAAGAAACACCTTTGTTTGTGGTTCTTTTACAACTGTCTGAATAATGCTCAAAGCACTCTGCAGAGACATATTTGAAAGATTCAGTTCTGATTTAACTGATGCCATTGTAAATCAAGAACAGCTCCACTAAGTTAATTTTATGTAAGATCTACATCACATTTGCATGCAGTAGTGATAGAAGCCTTGTGAGTACTTAGAGAGAGGAATTAAGACACATGAAAAGTCCTATACAAGTATGATAATTAATTTATTGGAGATGCTGATGCCCAAGCCATCTTGACTAAACTGAGTAGTCCAGATAAGATTCTAGCCCCTTGAAATCTCAACAGATATTGCCATCAACAAAACCAGCTCAGGATTTCACATATATATTTACTAGGGATTGCTTGCATAGAGAATGCACATGTGTTTTAAATCATTCTGCAGTGGTGAATAATTAATACCCAGAAAAGGTTCAGCATTTCTTTCTACAAGGAGGCTGTCAGAAGCCTACTGGATTTGAAGATGCTGCTCAAATATGAATAATGTCCAGTTGCAGCAGCAATTCCTACACCTGCAGCAGCAGAATCCACACTCCCTCTTTCCTTCCTTTCTTCTGTGGTGTCCTTACTGTGGAAAAGAGTTTATACTTAATAATGCCACTAACAGTGGGAGTTGCAGATACCATATCTTTCTCTACCAGAGGCTGCTGCTGTCAGAGTGGAAGGGGGAGACAGAACGGAGGTGACAAGATCCTGCACTGCCCCACAGAATCTAGATGCCAAGAGGGAATTCTTATCTGGGACAATGCTTCAAAGAGAGAGGCATGGGAAATGAGAAAGGCAAAGAATAGCAACACTTGAGAGATACAGGAGAATACATTAAATTCAAGCTAAATCTCCAGTAAATACTTTGAATTTATAACTGGTTTTGCCCATATCTGCTTTGTCTGTCCTAGAGATATTTTGTGAGTGAGAGGAGAGCTAAACTGCATGGCTGTGAGCAGAGGCAAGCCACAATATTGCCAGTTCAGATGAGCTTTGTCTTCTGAAACTGAGTAGGGAACTTCCTTTAACAAGGAATCTTTTTTAATTAGCCCCTCTCTTTTACACTATTGGCAGCTTACCTTCGATTCTTCAGGTTCAGAAGTAATGTCTAAAGTTTCATCTTGCTCTGCAAAGTTAAACACACACTGAAAACATGGTAAAAACTCCAGGAGAAGAGTAGGAGTCATTGCCTGACTTTTCATAAGACTGGAGAGTGCATTTGTAGAGAGCCAATGTGTGATCCAAGGAGGCTGCCATGCTGTCTTTTAACTGAGGGATGCCTCACCAGAGTCTTATCCTGTAATGAAGCAGCTTTTAATTGATATCTGTGTCTTGTTCAAGGCATTGCCTTTCTGACATGCTGTACAATGCACAACAATGTGATGGTCCTTTTGGAACAGTTCACTGATTTGAAATAGATGCTTTCAAGATATCCAGTGGTTTTGCCTCCACTTGTGGCTCAAACAGAACACCAACTTGAATATTTTTAAAAAGCAAACATTTTATATTTGTGTTTAATGGCATGGGAAACTAATTAGATGTGAGAAGACAGAAATGACAGCCTGTCATGGGAATCTCTTTACGGCTGTTGAAAGTGGCAGTGCAGCACAAAATATTAGTAAACTTTCAGTGTGACAGTTCAATAGTGGATAAATGGTCATGAATGTGCCAGAGCTGGCTCACCCTGATAAACTAGACTGTTTGGATATTGGGTTAGGTGAGTGACTGAGGTATGTGCTTGTGGGAGGAAAGTTTTCCAGTTGCAGCAAGAACATAAACCTGTTTGAATATCAACAAGAAAAATAGTGAATTAAGTCATCTATTAGTTTAATGGAGTATCATGAATATAAAATTACCAAAATATTTTTGCCTGTCAAACCACAAGACATCAGACTATTAAAATAGAATATACATATTTCTTCACACAGAGGTGTCATATATTGTCCTTTAAATACCCTAGATCACAATCACTAGATTTAAACATCCAATTTACTTTGAATGCTTTTAGATCATAAATTTCACAGGACACAGGTTTGCATATGTTTTATAGTTACATTAACAAAATGAGCTATATAGATTGTCTTCCTGCTTGCTTTAATCTGTTTTTGTTATGCCTAAACCACAAAGCTAGACTGCTCACTTCCTCCTCCGTGCTCTCATTTGTTACTGTGCAGTCATTGTTCAAGCTGACAATACTCCAGACATTAAAAAAGCCAAAAAACCAGATTTGATCATTGTCCATCTAGATGGAAACTGGGAACAGCCTGAAGCATTTGATACCACCCAGGCCCCTCTTTCCCTGTATGCCTTGTATTACCTTTGCAGGTCCAGGACAGTTTGCTGAGACGACAAAGCTTTGGGACACAGTGAGCTGCCCTCTTAGTGCTGCAAGCAGTCTGAGTGGCAATGAGCAAGTCTTCAAGCAAGGAAATGTTCATTTGGTTTGCAACTTAAAGATTCTTAATAAAATTGCCATCCTCCCTATGGTACATACTTTACAATAAAAAAAAAACTGTATCAAAGCAAAATTGGAAACCTAGAAAAGAAAGAGGCAAAATGAATCTATGAAGGAGTTTAGTTTATGTGCTCCACAGCATTAAACTAAAGTTAAAACTCTGCAGGGAACAGTAACTAACAGAACTATTTTTTTTAATTATTAGATCCACTGACATTCTGACTTCATGAGTCTCAAGTGTACTCAGCTTGCCCTGGCTGTTTGGAGTTCACTGCTACCTAACTTGCATGTTCAGTGAGAAAAATGAGGTGTTTCTTTCTGAAGCAAATGATAAAGCTCTAGTAAATTTAGATCTTTCTGTACATAAGGTGAGAGCAAACTCTAAGAAAAAAGGAGCAAAGTATAGTGTTAGATTTGGCCAAGCCCTGCAATGGGAACCCAGCACAATGATAGAGAAGCATATTTTGCCTCAGGTAAGTAAGAGTCAGTGGTTAAAAAATTTAAAAGTCATGATTCAGACCCAAGTAATGATTGTCACCAAAATCACTACAGTTATGCCAGTTCTATGTGACTACATTTTGGGCAGGATTTGTCTTATGAATGCTTTGCCTAGACCCCTTGTGCCCTTAACTCTCTGTCAGTCAAGCAATTTAGCAGGTATCAATTTCCAACCCTGCAAATCCCTCAGATCCCCAGTCATCCCTGTCCAGACCTCAGCTCTTGCTCTGTTCCAGTCTCTGCCTCTCTAGCAAGAAGCCCTGAGGGCTTTTTCACTGTTGTCCAAGCAAGTAAGGGCTCACTCTGCACACACATCCATGGCATCCTTCCCTAGCAAAGGGCATATATGGCACAGGGAACCTGGCATCACAGAAATACCTGTCAAACAATTCAAGCATTTGGGGTGATGCACTGCTAAAAAGGCAGTGCTGTGCATGCTGAGGTTCACTGCTCAAGCTTACCAGACAAAGATCACTGATGCCCCTTGGGAAAATGGGGCAGAGGGTGAAAGAGGACACACATTGTCCTATTTCTTGGCAATTCTTCTACAGAAGCCAAATCCTCACCTGATCCTACATAGAAACAGGGCAGAGGGTGGAGTGACAAATGCTCCTCAGATAGAAAAAAATAACTGATGACTAGTGCAAATTATCACAAGGGCATGCAAAATGAATTTTAGTAGTAATTTAAATATGAACTGACATATTTGCATGGCATTTCAGACACTCCCACAGAAGTGCCAAATCAGTAGGATCTAAGTGCCCCAATTTGATTTGCTCTAAAGGGGATTCCATGAACACAGTCTCTCCTACTGTTCAGAGATACCAGCAACATCTGAGAAGCATAATGCAGTGAGTTAGGCCAAAGTAATTACTTTTTTTCTTTAATATCCTTTTTTTCTTAATTTGCTAAATTCTTCACTTATTCTGCCACCCGACTTTGCTGAAATTTTGGCTAAATCCCAGTTGAGGAATTCTCTTTTGTGTTTCTGATTTCTTTTTCTAGAAACTGAAACTACTGCAGATTTCTACTAGGTAGAAACCTACAGTACTGAGAATGTATCTCAGAGGTGTTGTAAGAAAATTCCATTTGTAAAGACGACAAACATCAGGGAAAAAAATTTACAATACATACAATTACTTTTTTATTAAGCTTAAATATATCTCGCTTTTGTGGTCTTGATTACTGTTGTCATAACATCAACTACTTTCTTTCCTACATTTTAGTGTGATTTTAGTGGCTTTCAAACCTACAAGTAGTCCACAGTCCTATGTTAGTTTACTTGGAATTGGTCTACTGAGACATATTAAATGACAAAAAATTATTACCTACGTCAAAGGTGAATGTTATCAAATAGAAATTGCAAGGGCTGGTATTGATTTTGGGGCCAGAAAGTGTGGAGAACTTTCTATCAGTAAAACTCTGGCAGGTTCAACAGGATGCTCTTGATTTATGCTGGAATAAATGGGAAATTATTCACACCTCAAATTTGTCACCTGAACAAAGGCAAAACAGATCATCTTAGAATTCACAATTCACTATATTCTGGATCAGAGCAATCCTTGGAGCAATCCAGTCTACAGCAAAGCTGAACAGCACAGCATTACAAAAAGGAAAATATCCCTACACTGCAGATCAGCTGTTACTCCAGGGTCTCCTTCTTGCTGAAGCACAACTTGCTTTGCTATTGCAGGTTTATATGTGACTACTCATATACAGGGATTTTCCAGGAAAAGAACTAACAAGAAAAAATACAATATCTCACTATATTAATTCTTCAAAAGCAAGTTAAAGGGATGCATAAGTCACAAACATGAATAGTTTATATGCAGTTGCCTGTAGTCAACGTGTTGGAGAAAGTGTTAGTGCTTCCACCTCACTGTGGGAAGGTGTGTCTCCTTTTGACAGCTGAAAGCTCCCTGGTCCTATGAGCATTTCAAGGTCCAGCACAAGGGCTGTGGGATCACTGGCATGCCAAGGTGTCCTGCATTTCACCTAAAGAGCCCCTCTTGTTTGCAGAGGGTCCTTTGCTGCACATGGCTAAGGAGCTGCTGGGAGCTCCATGGGGACCCTTTCAGCCTGGGGCTGCCGTCCCACTGCCACTGTGGTGCTGGGCATCGGGATTCTTCCATGCTTGTTGCACAGCTGGCACCAGTGGAAAGAACTAAATGCTGCATTGTATTGAATGGTGAATGTTGGAGTGGGTGTTTTTTTTCCAAAATTAGGATTTCCCCGACATAAGCTGCCTTCTTGATTTTCTGGTTCATATCAATCGTTAACTTACTTCCTCAAACAGGTTCTGTAAGGGCTTTCTAACATAAAAAGTGTGTATATATGTATTTATACACACACACACACACATACATATATATATACACACATATACACCATTATAGTGAGAGTGTGTGGAGCAGGGCTGACATTCACCCACGCGTTGGCCGCTCCCTTCAGACACTGCTGCCAAGAGCCTGTGACGGTGCCTGTTTCCTCATCACCATGGCAACCGTGAGTGGGAAGCAGCATTTCCTACAAGGCATTGCACCGAACCTCTGTGAGATGCTGCCAGGCTGCGGGTGACCCGGGACCAGGAGCAGTGCACACCATGTGCTGGCAGCACCCTCACCTCCCACAGCTGTCCTGCTTGCCAGCCACTGCCATGACCTCTCCCAGAGGCTCCTGGGCTCCGGCACTTGCAGATGCCCCAGGTCTGCCCCGGCATGGGGCTAGTGGAAAGTGTGGCAGCTGCCTGTGAAGGCTGCTGGGGATGGAGGGGCTGGAGGGAGGGACCTCAAGCAGCTGTCCTGCTGCCTCCTACCTGCACTGCCTTCACCCTGACCCACCTCAAGGGGTTTTATGGTGTGGGGAACAGTACCTGAAAAAACTTCAAGCAAATATAAAAACTCAAACCATGCCAAGCTTTTGACCCCCAAGCTGACCAAGAGAGATTTTTTCTGAAATAATTGGTTTCCTTGCTGCAACTCTGGCAGGTAAGACTAGCTAATTGAAGGGTAAGCCATACCTGACCAATCTGGTGGCCTTTTATGATGGAATGACGTCAACAGTCAGCAAGGGAAGACTGACCCACGTCATCAACCCCGACTTCAGTGGATAAGGAATTGGTGGGATGGATGCAAATAGAGGTGTGGTCAATGGCTCTATGTCCAAGTGGAGGCTGATGATGAGTGGTGTCTCTCAGGGGTCTGTCTTGAGACTGGTGCCCTAATATCGTTATCAGTATCATAGACAGTGAGATTGGGTGCACCCTTAACAATTTTGCAGGTGACATGAAGCTGAGCAGAGTGGATGACACTGCATGCCATCTAGGAGGACCTGGATAATTCTCAGATAATCCCGGGCCCACAAGAACCTCAGAATGTTCAATAAGTCTAAGTACTAGATGCACCTGGTCAGAGAAATCCCAGATATGAGCACAGACTGGGAGACGAGCTCATTGAGAGCAGTCCTGCGGAAGATTTTGGGGGTCCTGGGGGATGAAAAGCTGGACACAACCCAGCAAGGTGCATTTCCAGTTGAGAAAGTCAACCACGTCCTGGACTGCATCCAAAGCAGCCTAACCAGCAGGCCAGGGGAGGGGATTCTGCCCCTCCAGTCTGCTTTTGTCCAAACCCACCTGGAGTGCTGCATCCAGCCCTGGGGTCCCCAAGATAAGAAGGGTGTGGACTTGTTGAAGTGAACCCAGAGGAGAGCCACAAAGATGATCAGAGGACTTGCTCAGCCTGAAGAAGAGAAGGCTCTGGGGAGACCTTAGAGCACCTTCCAGCTCTTAAAGGGGATCTGTAATAAGCTGGAGGGGGATTCTACACAGGCAGATAGTGATAGGACAAGGGGGGATGGTTTTAAACTAAGGAGGGGGGATTTACATTAGATATTAGGAGGAAATTCTTTACTCTGTAGGGGTGGTGAGGCCTGGCACAGGTTGGCCAGAGGAGCTGGGGATGCCCCATCCTTGAAGTGCTCAAGGCCAGCTGGGATGGGGCCCTGAGCAACCTGGTCTGGAAGAAGGTATTCTTGCCCATGGCAGGAGAATTGGAACTAGATGATCTTTAAGGTCCCTTCCAACCCAAATAATTCTATGATTGTGTGATGCTAGGATAATGCATTTTAAGCAGTAGGTAGGTTCACTGAAGTTATTTTTTACTTTCTCCTCTTACTTCTGATTAACATCTAACCACAGTAATGGAAATTTAAAACCTTATATTTGCTTTGAAGCACGTGCACAAGTCTAAAATCTGGTAAACAATTTATAAAAGCTCATCTACTCTCTATTATACCAACCCACATCTTTAGCCTTGAGAGTCTGATTACTGTAACTGCATAAGTTTGAAACTCAGTGTGACTAGGTATAAATACATTTTTTAAAATTTAGATATTTCTTTCTTGAGTGATTATGTCTCTGTGTATGATCTGGTTTTAGTGAGCAAAATGAGTGGTAAAGTGAGAAAATGCATTCTCACAGCTACCTTAGGCACCATTGTAGAGAAAGCCTGCATAATGTAAATTGTGATCTGCAGAAAAGTGTCCAAGCCATCCAGTGACTCAATATAAATTAACTGCTCAAAGAAAATCAACACCAGTGCACTACCTGTTCCTATCAATCCCCTTCTAAACCTTGTTAGTTTTCCCACAGAGGAGTGCTGAAACTGAAGATCAGCCCTTACTCAGACACAGTGAATCCACTCAGGAAAGAGATGCTGTGAATTCCCAGCTGCTGGAAAAAATGTTGGTTATCAGGTTGTACTGGAAAATTTGGTACGAGGGAATTCAGCTGCAGAGCACGGATTGAAAGGATTTCATTAACTCTGTCACTGGGCAGAACATTTTGTTTCTTTCCTCAGGCCTCTATATTTATTCCTTATTTCATTGAAGTGACTATCTCAATTTCTTGCCTCTCCTTCTCCATCCTCTCCCATCTCTTTTTGGCAAGGTCCTTCTGCATGGTCCTGACACCCCTGCAGACCAGGCTCTCATCTCCCCTGAGGTTCTTGCCAGTGGAACATCATGCTCTATTTACACCAGCAATTACACACCCCTGAAACACAACTTTGCAAACATTATCTTGAGCAACTCCTTAGTTAGAGGAGAACACTACTGTGATCTTTGCTTTACTGCTTAAAACTAAGAGAAATTCTAGAACACAAAAACTAAGGAAACAATTACCTAGGAATTTGTGCCTTATGGTTGCTGTAAGTCCTGCCTAATAGGCACAAATTCTGAGCAAAGCTGGCTCCAATTGCAGGAAATTCATGGTTGCCTTTTCCTGTGTCAATTCTCTGCTGTATAAAATTGGGAATTTCACAATGCATTCCCTCTTCTGAGAGGAGACGTTACCAGTGTCTCTCCCCCCTACTTGTATGACAGATCACATAAAGAATTCATTATATTTAAATTCAATGTCAACCATGTCATACTGACTTCAGTTAGATGTGGATTAAAAAGCTAGACAAGGTGAATAAAAGAGAGACACCTACCTGTCTCAACCTTCTTTTAGTTAGGAAATCCAGCTGATATCTAAGTTTGTCAGCTTGCCTAATGCATCCTATAATAGCAAAATCAAAACTTACTGGAGGTTGATGAAGGGTATGGAGTAATGGCACTCTTGTGTTAAATTTCACTGATGCCAGAATTGTTAACCTCCCACCAAAACTTAAGCCATATTGTTCCCAACTATTACGATATTCCTTAGAAAAAGGTACAAAAGTATAGTTTGCAATAGCGCAAAGGGCACCAAAATCATCACAATAATTTTCTGGTCAAAACGATGAGCATTCTGTTCCTCATGCTACATTTTTATTGGGTTTGCATGGCCAGGTTTGGGTAGCAGGCAGAGCTACAGGGGAGGCTTCTGTGAGAAGGTGCTGCAGCTTCCTCCACATCCAACAGAGCCAATGCCAGCCAGCTCCAGCACGGACCCACCACCAGCCAGGGCTGGGCCAGTCAGAATGGTGGAAACACCACTGTGATAACATAGTTAAGAAGGAAAAAAAGTTAACTTCAAAGGGGGAGAGAGGAACTAATCATGAATTGGGCTCACAATTAGCCCAAAAATAATGAAATTCAACAAATAATGCCAATGTTTTTATGTTACTTCCTGGGTTCTGAGACTTCAGCTTTCAGCCTTCAATTTTTTTTCCATTTTCCCCTCTATAATTATGAAAGCTGAATCTTTATCTTAAAAAAAGGAATTCACCAATATTTAATTCCCAAGAACTTCATGGATGGTTTTGCCATTATATATGAAAAGGTCATCCTCTTAGAAGTCTAGAAACACCAGAAGGCTCAAGAATCAGAAAGTGATTTGCTGATCAAAGATGCTTTGGCCATTTCCGAAAACAGATGTCTTATAAACTATCCTTTGGCAACCAAATTAACTTTCAACTTCTTTCTCAAGATGGGTAGAAAGATAAGAACTGACTTTTTTAGTAATTTTAAGAAACCTAAGTTTAAAATATTTCATCTTTGTCCTGCTATCAGAGAAGATTTGGTCTAACAAATCAGATTTTGGCTTCAGCAAATCCTAATCATCCCCTGCCACTGCCACTTTACAGATGTATTTCCATTTTTCTGAAAATGGAAAATGGAGTCCTCTTGGAAGGACTCTTTTTCACCGTATATTTAAGTCTATTTCATGTCTTTCTCAAATAGGGAAGTTCAGGATGCACAGAGTCTGAGTAACTCTTTCATTGCTAGAGATTTTTGTACCTTTTGCTTTGGATGTAAAATACAGTGAAACCTAAACAAGCACTACTGACAACCATATTTCACCAAGGTATCTGTGATGTAAATACCAAATCTATACATAGAGATTTTTTTTCCTTAATCTGAGGATTGCTTGCATCTTTTTATTAAAAAAATCTTAAACTTCAGAATTAGAAATCTCAATTATTGGCACTAGAAAAAAGTTTAATACAGTTTATTAAACTTTATTATTAAAATTTTAATAAAAGTTTAACTGTCTATCACATCTTAACAACAGTCAAACCCCAACTACTTCAGTGAATAGTGCCTATTTCCTGATTTCTACCCCAGTCCATCGTATTTCAATTATTTTCATGAGAGAACAAAAAAGCCAAAATAGAATATTTAAAGGCAGGGTACTGTTTGGTAATAGCTGCTGGCTGCTTCTCAGGCAGAAGAACAACCCTGGCATGCAGTTAGGCACTCATTTGTCTGTCACGACTTACACAAGGCTCATCACAGAAACCACACTTAGAAGGAATCACAACATTCCTAAAGGCCAATGAGATTATTAGAGCTATTTAAACTTGTCTCCTGACCAGCACACGTGATGCAATTCCATCCAGGCTGCCAGCAGATTAGCCCATAGCTACATGATGTTAAAAACACATCAGATTATCACTGGCAATCTCTTAATCAAACACATTTACCATCTGTAGTTATTTCCTGATTCTTCTCAAAAATCACAGATTCCAACCTGGGTTCTTGTTTGATGCCACACTCAGAACAAGCTGCCCTGCTGTTCAGATCTCTCTCTTTGTGTACTGTGGTTAGGCTTTTTGCTTTATGCTCTCTGTGTAGGAAACCACATTTATTTGGGTATCAGTGATGACTCCCAAGGGTCACTTAATAACTAGAGGTCAGGTTTCAATCCTTCTTTTTCTAATCAAGGCAAAAGCCACTAGAGCAGTTGCAGATTATACTCGCCTGCTCACACCTTTGGATGTTGAGGGTAATCCTTTGCATCCCAATAAAAGTCCACATTTGTCTAAGCTACAAAAAAATCATTATATCTGTTAAAAGTCTTTTTATAAACAGGCTTTTCTATTTTCCTCTGTGCAATATTGGGAAGCATGGATAACATAACAGTAGTTAGAATAATACAGTGAATGAAATGTATGAATGAATGAAAAAAGTATCAGAAATCTACTTGATTTTGTTGGTTTGGTGCAAGAGCACAGACTCTTAAACAGGTTTCACTGTAAGGCATCAAGCTGTCACCCCGCTTTCAAGTAATTGTGTCCTTTCAGATGCCACAGTGAAAAGAATCCATGTTTAAAGGGGTGAACTGTTGTAAAAGGGATTTGCTGTACAAGCAGGCCAGTCCAGCAGGCCCAACAAGGGACAAAACACACTTGTTTTTCTATCAAATAACATCCCACTTGTGGAATTGACTAAAGATGACTTAAAGCTACCACTGGTGACAGAAGAGCCATCACTGTGGCATTACAGTATTCCAACATCCATGGCTCATGTGGCAGCTCCTAGTGACAGCTGGACTGGCACAGTGACCTGCTGCAATGGCTTCAATCTGTGCTATGTTCTGGGCAAAACAAGCGAAGCTGGTAATACTGAAGTTTCACATCCCTTCTCCTTCCTCTCCTCTGCTGCAGAGCTCTGATAACCAGGACCCAGGCCAAAGGAAAGTCATGTGTATTCAGCAGTAACAAGGACAAACCTTGTCTCCTTTTGCTGACACAGAGTGTGACCAAGAACAGGAGTGAGCTTAAGAAAAATCCCCATAAAAACTGCATAGATTCAAGCAGAAAAATGAAGAGCATTTTTTATCTAGCATGCATTCAGCAATGGCAGCTTCTCTGTACTCAAGTATCAAGAGATACTTGAGTAGCTGAATAAGTAAATTTTATTTAACTTACAGCACTGTATCAAAGTCAAGAAACAAGGCTTCATCCTCATCTGACTCTCAACAAATACTCTTTGCTGGGGCACTTCAGGCAGGCAGAACCTGAGCCAGGGTTTGGAGGAGCACAAACAAAATTAGTAGCATATCAACGATGTCTGATTTTCAGAAAGAGTTGAGAACATCTTAAGAAAGTAAAGCCCCTCCATGGAGCTGGGCAGGAACAATTGATGGCAGCAACTTCTGGAGTTTTTCAGTCTAGAAGTGAATTCTCAATATTTGAATTTGGTCTTTGATACCTTTGAGACCTTCATATTTTATATGAACTCACATCAGTTTACACAGTCTATACTTGCTTTCTGAGCAACCCATTGAGACTCTCTGCTTCAAAACAAAATACAGGACAGTGATAATCCTCCATATCCTCAGCAGGTTATCCTGCTGAGAGGTAGAAAAACAGACTGCACAGTTGCACCAGAACTTGAATCTATTCCTGGTGATTTATTTATAGGCAAAAAGGCAGGAAAACTGTACTCTTAGCTCCATTCAAAAATACCAATTGGCTATAAATGTTCCCAGCTTTCCATCAAGGGATTTTTTTTCCCTCCTCCCAACTGCTTGCAGTTAGTGCTATCTTGTACTGTCTCTCTCTAGATGTACCCATTGGAAGTGTGTGTTGTCAACAATGAAGAGAGCAAACACTCTGACTAACTGTTCAGAGAAATGCTGATTGTAATTGGATCAATTATTACATTCAGAGTTATCCTTTGGAGAAGCAATGACAAGTTACCACCAAGATTGTTATTGCAGATAAACCTTGAGGGTTTTCCACTTACCCTGCAGACAGAATTCCTAGAGCGGCTCCCTCCTGAGCAGACTTTCTAAAGAATTTTTCAGATGTAAATGCCTTCATTTTTGTGAAATCCTCTTCTTGCTGGACAGCAAAGTTTTGAATTTGCCTCAGTTTGTTTTCTGCGTTTAGTTGTTTTATGCCTCTGAACTGATGGCTTGCAACAGCCAGAGCCATTTTTGAGATTAGACTCACACGACACCTTGCAAAACACAGACTCTTTTCTTCTAAAAATTGTTCCTGTTCACATGTTATTCCTCTTCAACCAAAAAATAAAGTTATTCATCCCACAAATCTGCAATTTTTATATACATGAGACACTGAGTTAATCTTGGCATGTTTCAGCATCTGGATATGAATAACTTGCCTACCTCAGAGGTTTCTTGAGGTAGAGCAAATCAATATTTGGTTGGTATTACCAACATTAAAATCCATCTTAACTTATACTGTCTCCAGCCCGTTCAAGCAGCCTGATATCATCACTAAACCATTCAGACACAGTCATTTCTTGCCTTCTGCTTCAGCTTTGTAAGTGATCTCGGGGAGATGGTTTTGGAGAAGAAGAAAAGCTAAGAATTTAAATCAATTTTAAGTGTGTATACATTGATCTGGCACAGGTTCAGTAGCATTTTCCTTAAGACTGACGCAGAAATATGTGATTATATAGAGAATATTTTTTACTAATAATCAAATGTTTTTATTATGCTTACCTCAAGCAGCTATTGGGCTTATGTGTAGTGGCTGTTGTGGCTCCTGGTGCCCTGCATCATGCCAGGGTGCCACTCCATTCTGTGGGGAGGTCCAGACTCAGCAAGCTTTTTTTAGCTAGACCAGAAAATGCCTTTTCTCCTTCCTCCATTTGCTGTTTCAGCCCAGGCAGTAGTTCAGCCCACAGGGCAGACAGCCCCTCCAGACAGACTCCATAGCTACTGACCTCCCACTCCAGCCTCTCATGTCTTGGGATAACTCCCCTGTTNTTTTTTGAGATGTATCAGCTAAATATCAGCTTTTTAACACCTACCTGTGTTTTTTAACAAGAGCTATCATGCCTTTTGGTTGTGTGTTGTCCATGGAAACTGAGTTTTACAGATCCCTGTTTGGTTGCAAAAGATATCCACAAAATGCACCACCACAGTATATTTTAATGAAAAACCAGTTTTCTCAGTTTTCTTGCACAAACAACTCCTGCATGGTCCTGGCTTTCTGCCATAGGTAACCATTAATTTGAGTTTTTCTGTGTACAGTGGATACACTTGCTCACAGATTTCAAATACTCAGTCATGTTTTTCCCTTAGCCACTGCTTTGGGCAATTGCTGCAGCTACTTAAATCATTTTGCTCAGCAAGGGGGCTTTGATGACAAACATCGGGCAAGAACACAGAGGATGAGATTATAGAAGAACCTTAGGTTCTTGTGGATATACAACAGCATCAAGTAGAATTTCAAAGAGAAAATGGTTAGATGGGAACCTTGTTCCTCCATGTAGAAAGCTCAAGCACTTTGGTGAGACACAAAGGTCCAGTGGAAGGTCTTTCTATCCTGCCAGACTAGACAAAATTATTAAAGAAAGGTTTCTGGTGTGATTTTGACAGTTATGAATAGGAAATTCACTTCTGTGAATATGCTGCATCATTTAATTAAAGCAAGCTATCTTTGTGAACATTTTTGTCCATGAACCCTTTTCTTGAATATTCATTGATGATGGGAATGAACAGAATTTAAGGGAATTAATTTAAAATCGGAATGAATATGCTTAAATTTTTTTATTATATTCATTACCTATTTGTTATATATTTTTATTTCTAATGTTGGCTTGAATACCTAAAGATGGGAACAGATGCGCAGCCACTTGCACAGCATTACAATTTTTCAGTTATTGCCGTAAATAATTATTCATGTTATATGAAATCCCTCTAGGTTTTCTTCTATAGTGAGTTTGTATCATTGATTTGAGAATAATTGGAAATCCAGCTGAACAGGGGCAGATTCTGCCCTAAGTCTGGTTCTGGTCTACATTTCTAAAGGCACATGTGGACCAGAGCTGAGTAACTAAGAGACAGGGACAATCCCTGCTGTGCCTCCAATACTGATGCCTTATGAGGTCTAGAAAAGATGGCAGGGATGAAAGGAAAAGCACAAAGCAGAAAATACTATGTAGCATATGCTGCTCTGGAGGCTGTGGGCTGATTTAGGCTGTGGAAGCTGCTCTGATGTACGCCAGTAGCTTTTCTGGTCCCTGATATAGCTTGAAATCCTAAGGCACAATGATGCCTTAAGCTTCCCCCAAATGCCCAGGCAATGAAATGATTACCCTAAAAGTTCTTTGCCTCTGGAAATGAAGCATGGTCCCAGCTCATGGTCTCTGCTTCTCTTATAGCACCGGAATAATGCTCAAAAGAACTAAGCCAAAGTCACAGGGCATTTGAGCAGATCCTAGAGGACTCAGACATCAAATTAGGACAAAGACAAAGCTTTCTGATCTTCTCACTCTATCAAACTGCACTGTTTCAGAGCCTGAAATAGCAGAGCAATGCCTAAGGGTACCATGGTGAGGCCTCTATTGGTATTCCAATGCATCACTTATTTCAATATTTCTAAAAATATTTAAAAGAAGACCAATTTCAACACAGCTTAGTATAAAAGGTGGGACGGGGGGGGAAGAGTAAAAAGAGGAAACGTTTATATATGTACTTTTATCTTCTATTTCTATATTGAAATTATCATTATACATATTGTCTGCTTTTCACTTGTTTTATTATCTGGAGACAAGATTATTTAGGCCTGGTTACATGAGCCTCAGACCTGGGTTGGTATGAAACATAGTCCAAGGGTACAGCTGTAAGGAGGTGAGAGTGCTGTGAGGCTTCTCACATTGCATTAGCAATAGCAGTAGCCAAAGGGAGTCCAGCTTGGCCTTTGTTCATTTACTTAATTTCCATAAAATACTCTTCCTACAGGACAAGAATTCAATACAAAACTAATAAACCACAGTAAAATACAGGACTAGGTGAGGACTTCATCTGAGAATATCTGTCTCATTGGACCTCTGTCTGTTGGTTTCTTTATCATGTAAGGTACAGTAGCATCAACTCTCCCAGGGCTGGGGAGGTGGCCAAAGCCATTAGAGACTGACATGTGTCTGAGACAGAGGCCCTGGCAGGACAGGACGTGCTGCAGACTGCTCCTGCCCTGGTAGCTCAGTGCCAGGGTGTACACGTGGGACAGGAAAGGACCAGGAGCCTGGGCCTGTGTGTTTATCACTGCTTCAATTCCCTTCTAGATTTTGCCACGCCTGGTCCCATTCCCACGCCATGAGTAGTTGTCCTTCCCTGCAGCAAGCAGTCATGCAGTCAGGCCTTGTGCTTTAGTTTCTCAGGGTGGAAAGAAAAGAACACGGCACCGCAAGAATGAGCAGCTGAACGGAGGGCAATGCCCCACATTTTCTGAAGGACAGGCAGTGGCATTAACTGTAATGCCAGAAGCAGAACTTCATCCTGAAAGGAGGGAGAAGATTAATTACATTCTGATATGAATGACAAAAATATCCATGATTCTACTAGACAAGATTGAAAACGTTTTAAAGGGCAATTTCTTCCCATGTTTTTAGTCTAGGCTTAATGTTAAGCATAGAAGAAGCCTCCAGTATTAGCAGATTTTTCCATAGCCTTTGAATACCTATCCCTATGGCTTCCCCCGAGGGAACTGAGCTTGAATGGAGCAAATCCCAGAAGCAGGGTACTGGCTAGTACCAGCTCTGCTGGAGAGTGAAAATCTTTATTCCCAGAATCAAAGGGGACCTCATTACTTATCTACTAGTTCTGTCTGTATTGTTCTGTTCATAAGTCAAACCACCCTGTTTATCAGACTGGTGGCCACATGGCCACATGGGCATTTTGGTCACTACTTCGACCTCCAGTACCCAGAGATGAACTGAACACCTTTACCAAGATTAATTGGTCTGACTGCTGTCAGTCTGTCTCTAACATGTTACAGGATTGCAAAAAATGCAGAATGCATATTTTTATGTATTCTAACACCATATATATATGTATACATACGTATTTCCAGGCTAACTAGAGCTTCTCCCAGATGGAAGCATACAAGGAGCAACACACAGAAATGCGGAGCAGCCTTGCACATCTGCACCTCTAGGGAGCAAAGAGACTGAACTCAGCCTGTTTCTAGGTCTGCACCTCCTGCTCTACTGCACCTGCAGCCTGTGACAGGAATGTCTGGGCACTGAGGGGGCACCTCAGAGCTCTCAGAGCTCTCTAGAAATTGAAGCTTCCAAGCTGCATAGTCACTTTTTAAAATCCTGGCAGGGAAGGAACCAGAAATGCAGAAACACATAAAAGCAGAAAAGGAATAGACGCTATGAGATCCAGCTGCCATACAGAAAATGACTGGTTCTGAACTGCCAGGTCCTTTTCTGTCAAGATGCTCTCCAAAGCAACTGTAGTTAGGACAACTTGCTGTATTCTCAAGTTGTCAGAGCACCTCAAAGTTATGCAGAGCACTTTTAATCGGCTCCCTGATTACTTCAGTGTTTGTACGATTAAGCAAACCAAACAAAGTCACCCAAGACCCATGCTTTAGCAATACAAAAATATCTGTCTTAAACATGTATTGTCCACTGTACCACACTGAGTAGTTTGCAGTCTTTCATATTATTATTCTAACAAAAACTTATAAGGGAAAGATGTCTTTTAGTAATAAATAGTGGTTAAGTAACATATCCAAGGTCAGCCAGCTTCATAGCTGGCCAGGAGCATTTTGAGCATCAAAGTTAATGTTTCAATCAATGAGCAGTTTTTGCAAAAAATCATATAGACTCCTAAGCTGTGCAAAACCAGATTTTCAAGATGTAATAATCTGCAAATACCTCCAGTTGCTGTTCTCTGTTACCAGTAATGAAAGCAGGTAAAGCAGATGTAGATTCCCTGCAACTAACTTTCCACAAAATCTCTTTTAGAATAAAGAAGAGCTGTCCAAAGGAAAATGAGACCTATGCAGCTTCCAGGAGCTTCTGGAACCTATGGTTTTATGCTTACATTATGTGTTGCTGTACTAATGTTCCTTTCCTGTTCAAATTCATCCCTCTGCTGAGATCAACAGCACAAGAATGGTCTTTTTGAATGCTAACCCTTTGTCCTTCCATTTTAGAAATAATCAGGTAGTCCAATGCCAGATGTACTGCACTTGTCATTGCACTAAGGACATATTGAAGGAAAAGGTAAGTTGCTTTCCCCACATACATGGTATTTGGAAACTAGGGGATCTTAGAAAGAGGAGGCAACACCCAATGATCACCAGCCACTTACTGGCCCATTCTATCAGCCAGCCCTTTGGGGTGGTTTCCATTTCTAGGCAACACAACCTGTATCCTGCTACAGGGATGCAATCATGGACGCTCCAAACCTCTATAGCTGCCTGGCACAGCCAGCATTCTTACTCATCCTGCTTGCATAATGCATTGCTGCAGTGTTGTCACTGAGGACTGTAATAAATGGCAGAAACAACCTCTGCTTTGCTGAGCTGCTCTGAGGGAAGAAGTTGTCTCCCCAGGCCAGCATGAAGCCATATGTAACCAGATCCTCTGACTGCGGGATTTCCACTATGACTTTGATCCTGTTGCAGGCAGTTCTATAATATAATTTTTCTTAATTAAGTCCTGCCTGAGGTCTGTGTTTGGCTGGCTTTAAGGCCATTTGACTGATGTCAATACCCCTCCTAAGGGGTATTATGCAGGCACAGTGCTCCTCCCCCTTCATGGTATGCACTCCTCAGTGTGGTGAGGTGGGTGCTGGGCTCAGTGCTAATGTGTGTACTATCCTTGTGTAGTGGAGGTGGGAATATGGCACAAAAGGATCCTACAAAGTTCTGCATCATTCTGGTGAGGATACACCCCATCATGCCCAAAGTAAGCTATCCCTGGTGGGTATATATGTTAAGTTAAAATACAGAGATTGGCTCACAAAAGAAAATGGTACCTTCAAGTAGTATGGGATAATTAGTAACTGGGAGCTTATAGACCTCATATACCTTCTATCTAAAACATCCTAACCTTTTGTGTTCCTTCTGTCTGTGGATAGGTTTAGCCTGGATCTCTAATGAACAGCTTGTATCAACAGGGAGCCTAGCATGGAGTGCTAAGAGAAGTATTTATATCACTTAGTGGCACTGTGTGTACACTGCCTGTGCACTTTGAAGTTGCTGTGTTAGCTGCAGGATGTATCGTGTCCTTTCCACTGCTTCTGAAAGACTGGCAGACACTTGGATTCGTAAGGATTACATTATTAATGTTATTCTTGGATTTTTCCTCAGTGGCATACCCAGACTTCCCACTAATCCTGTCATTGGCAAAAAGCTGCAAATATGGGGCTTGTTTTGCCATGGAGACACCAGGAAGAAATGGCTGCTGCCAATGCAATCCATGAACAAACTTGTCAGCCCTTGGTGCTGCTCGATCTCAAAACTTCCAGCCCACGGGGCTCATGGATGGGGTCAAGCCCCAGAAGACCGCACCTTCTTCAAAGAAAAGGTTGTATTTACATGTTTCTCTTCACCACAAGTATTTCCTGGTCACATTGCCTGCAGCACATTGGTATCTCTGCCCACTATGAGACTGTAACTTCTTTGCTGAAGAGGAGGAGATTTTTTGTCAATGATGAGCATGTCATGCTGTGGGTTAGGACAGAATATAACAGTGAAGGTGGGCAAAACTGCCATAGGTAGATTATTACCACTTTGAAATGTGACCTGTACACCAAACCCAGTTTCTAAACTGAGAAAACTGCATTGATATTTAATATCCTTGGGTGGTCATGACCTCTGTTGTGCATTTCATAGCTTATAAGGCTTTACTGCTGCCCAAATGTCCCTTACAGCTCTGGGTATTTGATGATAACTGTAAGCTCAGACTCCACCTACAACTCAGTCTTTCAAGCCACTGTTCACTGTAAATCCCATAGAGCAAAGCACATCTTCAACTTCAAGAAGATGAGTAAGAATTAGAGGATCTAGCATTACAATGCTTTACTTAAGTCAATGGAATTGCTCATGTATGGTATGCAAGAACCAGTTTCCTGGGTTTCCACTCCATCATGGATTTTTTAATTCGTTTTAGAGGCTATTTAGAGGCTTATTTAGAGGCTTATTAGCCCGTTTTTGGAACTTCTTCCTACAAGCCATTTACCTTGTGATCCTACCTGTTGTTAAGAATGAAGTCCAGATATCACAATCTAATATTTCAAGATATTTTATGTTTAAAAATCCAAGTTTGTTGCAAGGACACTTTGCTAAATTAAAATAAAAGAATAAAATACTGTCAGACCCCCTTAATAACTGGATATGTCCCTTTCAACATATTTCTTTCTACTTGTCAGCTGGAGAAGATAAAATATGGCAGGTTTTTCCATTTGACACACAATAGGCTCTGAGTGACTTGTTATGTAAATTACATTTTGTTTAAGTTCAACTTTGGAGTAAAGGAAGACTAAGTAACTATCTAAATGAAGAAGGAAATTAGTAGGCTTGTGGGAAATACTATTGAATGAATAAGACCCCACTAGCAGAGGCACTATAGTATGATGCAGGGGCTGATTTGGAAGTGTGACCAGAAAGTCAATCTGTGTCGTGTATTTTTAATTAAAAAACACCAAACTTGGAGTGCAGCAGTGAAAAAAAGTCTCCTTTCAAAAAATAAAGTCTCAGATCCCACAGTCCAACCACAATAAATTAAGCCAACAGCTTTAGAAATATATCTGAGTCTTTCATAAAGCTGTGTTACTAATAGGTTGTTGAGACAGGCTTTTTCTGAAAAATCTTTCATGAACCTGCTGCACAAGCCTTTTTCAAATAAGAAAGTCTACTTCCCTGAGGACATAGGCATTAGACAGCACTGCAAAACTGCACATTTTGCTCAGCATTATCCACAGCCCAGCAACACGTTCCTCCCCCCTTCATATTTGCCTGTTTAACACCCTTTCCAGGATGTCCATGGTGACAGTGGGGGATAAGGGGAGGTAGGCAGAGGCAGGGTGTGGTGCATGCTCCAAATTTGCTGTTGTTTCCACCAAAAGTTCACTCAATGTTTACTGTCAGGTAATGCTGTGTATGTGGGGCTTTACCATGTAGAGTGGACAAGGCTACCAGTCAGAGCAAGTGGCAGAGATTTAGTTCCATTTATCATAACTCATTGATGTCAATGGTGAGACTCTTTCTGACCTCAGTGGAGCCAAGATTTCAATCCAGACAGTCCAAGTCTGATCAAAGCAATTCTACATGAGACAATGCCTGAATTATCAGCAGAAATCAGATATGAATCCTTCTTGAACAAATGAAAGAAATAGTGAAAATATTTGGACCAATGCCTAAAAAGGCAAGAGTTTGGTCTTGCACTCTCTAGACTGGGAATTCATGGATTTCCACTCAATCCTGCAAAAATAATCATTGAGTGGCATTTGGTAGATTATTTAACCTCCATCTAATACAAGTTTTTCACCAACAAAGTGGGAATTGTAGAATCTGAGTACCTAATTTACAGCTCTGAGGGCTAACAGGGCTTGAACCAGGCCTGGGGCAGGGGAAGGGCTACATGGGGTTTCTTCAAGCCATGCCTTTAGTCAGTTCCATGCTGTCGAGATGCAAGTTTTGCAGAAGATATATAAATACCTGTACATTTCAATTTGTAGAGAAAGCAGCTCTGCATATACCCAATATTGGAACACAATTCAGGCACCGTTATGTCAGCATCACTACCTAATCTGGTTTTCATTTACCAGTTAATAAAAAGTCATGCTGGAAAGCTCCACTTTTGCTATCATTTCCTTTCAGACTCTTTTTGGTTCATTTTACCAGCATAGTCTAAATTTGAGATTATGTATGCAGAAAGGAATTGCAGCTGAGAAAAATATTAGAAACACCTTGACAAACCCTGATTCATTATTAATTTTTTTTGGCACAGAACTGTCAAAAATTTTAAAAAAGACTAGAAGCTGAAGTTATGGCTTTAAACCTCAATTTCAGTCTTTAGTAACACACCAGGTACAGATTTTTGCAAGACAGTGGTCCATGGTCCACTGAAATGAAAGCTTTAATGGGGTTCAGTTGAAGCTGTAAACTATGTATTTTCCATGCTTTGCAGTGGACACTTAGAGCTCAACCACCAGACAGCACTCTTGTCTTCCCAACTGGTTTTGTTTATCAAAAAAGCCCTCCCCTTCATAGTTTAAGAATGACTGTGAATCCCACAGTCATTTTCCTTGTCATTTGTTTTTTGGTCTGAAATAGGTATTTAATCTGGTATAAAATAGATAGACTCTGTTGCTCCCAGTTACTTTCTACTATAAATTCTCCATATCTTACTGAAGTCCAGGGCCTGTTTTCTTCTGCAGTTACAATAGTGTGATTTTACTGATGTAAGTGGAGAGCTGCGTCTGGATCACCAGTAGCCCTGCAACTGTGGAAAAGGGTTTCTTACTGATCTAAATCAAATGCAGGGCCAGATTAACACCACTGACAACAACTAAGTTATACATGCATAATGACACCCCCATCAGTCACTCTGATCTACACTCTAAACGTAACAATACATCTCTTCCAATTATATTTCAGCAATGTATTATTAAAATACTTCCTATAGTATATAAAGCAGGAATGAAAACAGTATGATGTGCAAGGCAATAAAATGTAAAGATTTTAATTAGCTGAATATTATCATTAATAGTCTTGATCCTAGAAAAATATGGAAAGATGCCTTTTTTTTCTCTCAGAGCTTTAAGCCCTCCATCTTACTCCTCTTTTGTCAACAGCAGTGAGTGAATACCCAGAAGTAGGTCAGGATTGCTAATATCCAAGGATACCATGTTTCTGTGGTTACCTTAGCGCTCCCTCCCTTTCTCGCCCTCCCTCCCTCTCTGGAACCAAAGCACAGCCCCCATACCGTCACTCCACACCAGTGCTGCATCACCCACTTCAAAACTGCTGCTCCTGAATTACACCCACGCTACCACACACAGTGTGCACCACAGCTCCAGGCTGGGATCCAAACCTGTGATGCCTGTGGAAGAGCTGTGAGCTGCAGGGTGCTGAGGCCAGGTGCCACACTGTGTCTGTCAGGCTGTCTGTTCTCTGCCATGCTGCATCAGCAGCTCCCCCGGATGATGGACGGGAGGCAGGGCAAGAGCTGCGAGAGATCGGTGCCCTGGGATCCATGGCCCAGCTGCACCTGATGGGGGCTGGATGGGAATAGGCAGACTGACAAGTACGAGGACACCCCATGACCCCACACCACCACCCAGAGCCAGTCAGAGAAATGAAGTGTGATTCTTCTGTGTCGCTGCAGCCCTGATGGCCTCGCTCGTGACTGAAGGGGATGTTTGTCTTCCAGGCATTCCAGATAGGATGACACAAAATAGACTGGGGCTGTGGACATGGAAACAGAGAGGCAAAGCTTAAGGCATAAACACAAAGCAAATCAAACTGTGTCAGCTGTGTACAAAATGGGCCAGCTCTGTGTTTGAAGGTGTGAGAAAGGAGCAAGCAGGCTGTGCTCAGAAAGACAGGCTTGTGAGATGTGACAGCTTTAGTCCTGATTCATCATGGGGTAAATTTGCCAAAAGTGGGGCTTAGGCTATGAGAACTTAAGGGCTCTGCATTGATTCATGTTTGGGCAGGCTTTGTACCAGGCTTTTGTTTGACTGGGATGTTCTTTCCCAGTTTTTTGACAGGACTCATGGAGTGGTAAAAAAAGCAGCCTGGCAACTGTGGTTCATTTTCAGCAGTCTTATGAAGTACTGCGTCTATTAAACTTGCTGGCTCTAAATTTGGAACTTATTTGCCCTTATTTGTTGTTGACACCAAGGTTCATGCCAACCAGCTCTCTTGTCAGACTATTCAGGGAGTACCCTCAGCAAGGGGAGACATGCTGGCCCAAATAAACATGTTTGCAGGGTTTGGATAGAGGTCCTGCTGGTGCATACCTGCACTGCCCAGCAGCAGATGTTTTAGGAAAATTGAAGCAACTGAATTACTGAATCCAGTCCTGATTGCAGACTTCATGTAATACTTGTTTAATCCAGAAGGGTCCAGACAGTATCTACTCTACACCAAGTGGTTCCCAGCACTATAGCAGCCACCCTCTGACAGTACTTGCCAAGAACTGTGTGTCAATTTTAACCATTTTAGGTACCTTCTGAGTGCCAGATTTAAGGAATTCCACATTGACAATTTAACACTTCTGTCCAATTTTCCCTCAAATCATATAACCTTCGTATCTGCCTTCCTGTTGTCGGCTCAAAAGGATACCCTTGGAAGTTAGTCTTGATTGAAACTGAGGCTGTAAGCATTTTAAATTTTAATTACAGTTATTCACCATATGAATGGGAGGATCTCCAGGATTTGGGCTAACTGCTCTGCAAATGTGTAGAGATCCATCAGCTTTCTACCTGTGAACTGATAACAAAGCATGTAATCAGATAAAGTGGGTGGAATACAAAGTTTTTAGCTCTGGTGGATACATAAGCTGTTCATGGAATTCTAGGCAACAAACCACCACCAAGTTATAACACAAACCATCAATTCTCACCCAGTATCATTGGCAGCAAATCAGAAAGATTGTGTTTCACTGAACCTTTATGAAAGGAGTTTAATCGTAATCTGACAAACAGAGAGGTGAATTAGAATTTCATTCAGAAATAATTACTTCTGTTTAAAAGAACTATTTTTAGTTTATCTTTTAAATTTTTCTGGTCAGCTTTAACTTACAACTATTGTTTCTTATTATGCTTTTCTCCACTAAATTAATGGGTTCTTTAGTACCTGGTATTTTCTCACTGTGAAGTTACACACACCATAATCAGAGCACTTCTCAATTTTCTTTTTGATAAGCATAACAGATTAAGTATTCCAAGTTTTTTAATAGAAAGTATTATATCAAACTATTATCCTATTTTCTCAAAATCTTTTTGGAACTCTTTTCTGCAACTTCATCATTTTTACAATATTCTGTTGAAAATGTGGACACTTGAGCGTTATCCAGCAACCCACTTGAACCATCAACAATGCCATTTGCAAAGGAAAAATATGAACTTTATTATTTTTCTCTCTACTCATCCGGGAACCATATTCAGACTTCCTTTTATATTAAGGTCTGTTATCTAATGAGTTGCCAAGCCAATTCTTTATGGAGTTTTATCTATAAATTGTCCAGATACACTGATTTAAATTGATAGCTAAATCAACATACACCATTTGACATCTCCAGCTCCTGAAAGTCCAGTAGTCAGCTCAAGGGCTCATTTTTCCATCCATATGCCCATAACATACAGAAATGCAATTGCACATGCCTGCCTGTGTGTCCTCCTTCAGGTCATCCAGTCCATTTTCCCCACCATGCCCCAGAACATTCCATTTCTCTGTTTTCCAAATCTGTACATACAATCTGTAGTGCTAATGCAGATTTCAGTTTGCATGGTTCTGGCATTACACACAGTCTCTGTGATTCAGCCAAGATTTCCAGAGAGGATGCTATAGGCTGCCCATACACAGAGCGTGGAGTAATCCTCTGAGCCCAGGAGGACATGGTGAGCAGGGAAAGAGGCACCCTTCAGACAGAGAAACACTGTGAGAAAACTGGACAGAGGGCAAAAATGTGTCGCAGCAGCAGAAAAAATGGGCAGGGGACAGGCAGACAGGGAGGATTTGCTGTGCTGGTTGCCTTTTTGTGTAAACTTGTCTTTTTTCCCCACCATCAACTTCTGTTCTTCAGCTTGTCACTTACTGTATTACCTTTTCCTCCACCCTACTTTCCCCTACAATGTCCTTTCTCCTGCTGCCTTTTATTCCCAGTTGACTCACTCTGACTTAGACTTGCCCTCCCCTGCCAAAGCTCTTCATAGAAACAGCATTCCTCCTGCTGCTTTCACACCCCTCTTTTGGGTCCTATGTGTCACCCTTGTCCCTAGTCTTCTTCCTCCAGGGAATTAGAATCTTTCTGGGGCAGGGACTACTTGGAGCTGTGTTCACCCAGCCCCTTGTGCAACTGGGCCCCTGTGCTTTCTAATTTTATTTTAGCTGCTCTCCTAATAAATGTGACTGATCGCAATAGCTCTGTGATGTCTAGTAGGAGAGACTGATGAAATAATTGTGTAGTGGGGATGAAGCAGCCAGGCTGATGGTGAAGCAGAGCAGGCATTAGCTCTACCAACCTTACATAACATTGCAGGCTGAGTGAGAAGGACCCAGAAGGAACGCATTTATCTCACCCCTTCATCCCCCTTTATTATGAAAAAGAAAAAAAGGAAAGGAAAAAAAAGAAAAAATAGTTATATTTCCTTTACTGCTGCCACATGCCTGGGTGCAGGTCCCTGGGCTGGCAGTGGGGCAGCAGGGACAGCTGCCACTCTGTGCCAGCTCAGGACTCCCTCCAGCTCTGATCCCACACGGCTTGCTGGGCACAGAGTTAGGTGTCACTGTTAAAAAATGGTTCCCTGCCTTCTGATTAATGATGGGGTTTTTTTTCCATCTTGCAATGGATGTGAAATATAATTTGAGTTTCAGTCTATAGCTATGGAGGTGGGGGTTTCTTCTCTTGTTAATTAGGAATAACCCTCACCTGTACTGATGCTTATGTTGTGTTAGATGGCTGGTATCTGCTAACCACCTTTCTGAAAGATTACAAAAGACCCATGAAAATGAGAATGGGGAGATGGATGGATAGATGGACAGATGAGGGATGCCTCTATTACAAGGAACAAGCACAGAAAGCTTGGATTAGGGTGAACAGCTGGTGCGGATTCAATAATCAACTGCTCTGAAAGAAAAGCCTGTTTTTTCTCATCTCATGGTATTAGAGAACAGGATACCAGAGCTGCCAACCTTACAATTGAAATCTGCCCACACAGAATAGCAAATTCCCCTTGGCTTGCATTTAAATGCTCCTGGCTCAATTGTAACTCCATACAGTCTTTAATACATACATGTGGTCTGCATATTATCCTGCAAACAGAGCACTGCACTGCTTCGCTCAGCATGCTTCTGCCTTCATTTTAGCACCAAAGGGAGGGACAGGGCAGGGGGAGAGAAAGGAGGACAGGGAGCTTATGGAGTTTACAGCTGCTGCTGTGAATATTGGTTTGATTTTCACTGCTGCTCAGGATTTATTTCCACAACAGGCAGCAGGTTGGGGTGGTGGGTGTTGGTTTAGCAGACTTAGGAGGTCATTCTGGTCATTCTTCAGGACAGCCCTGGGGGAGTAGCACTCCCCCTCCAAGGAGCCAGCTTGCAGCTGGGAGCCATCCTGGTGAGCTGTGGCATAAGGAAGGGCTTTGACACTTCCACTCTCAGTATCCAGACTGGAACAGCAGAGTTGGGACATAAGTCTCCATATGAAAAATGAGGAGGCTGGTTGGCTGTTGATTTCCCCAGGTATTTTGGTGATGCTAAACATGGCAGGGTTACCAAGACTTTCTCTGACCCTTTTGGCAGCAGCAGTAGCTACAATGCAATCTTCCTTCCCTTCATCCCAGACCAGCAGCCAGCCCTGGGAGGCCAACATAGGGTGCCTCACTTTGTTTCCACAGCACCTGAGCCCTCTCCTCTAGCTGCACACCTGCCCACGTGCCGCGGGTTGACTGTGATCTAGACAGCAGACAGCCACCTGACCATGATGGTGACAAATGGGGCAGCAAACAGCTGCCAGGTGGGGCCATTTTTCTCTTCATTCTGTCAGATGTGAATAAGTTAACAGCTCAATATATCACACTAGATCCTATCAGCCAGTCTCTTGTCTTTTGAGAAAAGGGGAGGAAATATATTGGTTTTAATACCCTCTTTATTTTGAAAGATCAGGATAACAACAGTGACTAGAACTCTTGTTATCACATAGTTTTGATCCATAACAGGATACTAAATATTCAAGGAGAGAGAACCCAAAAGCTTGGGCTGCAGGTTTGCAGATGACCCTATTAATAGCCACATCAAATTCCTGTTTATTCAGTGGCCTTTTTTTTAAGGGAAAACACAGCTCAGCCCTGCTGCCCCAAATGTAAGGAGAAGACTGGAAGGGGCTGCATGAAAATGTGTCAGCCTGGGTCCCTCCTGTGCTTCTTGCAGAAAGGAAAGGAAGATATTAATGCAGATGATTTTGTTACATAAATACATGTTGTATCAGGGCCATTTTTAGCTTTTGTGGGGGTGTAAAGAACTTCTTCAAGCTGCGTATCTATTTCATAGGATTCAGCTGAACTGAGGAAAAGGACAGAGAGTTTTAAGGTAAACTATCAAGATGCATTTATTTAAGCCCACACAGCCCAATTCTGTACAGAGCTCCACATGATAGAAACAATATTTCACTAGCATGTCTCTGGCCTCAGTAGTGCTTTTTAATGCTTTGTAACTCAAAGACCTCTTAATATAATTGGATAAAATTAAGGGAAAATTTGTCATCAAATTTCAAATATTGTGTCTGCCATTTGTCTTCAGAGAGATTCGGTTTCTTTAAATTCCAAAGGTCTGCAACACTTAATTAAAACAAAATTTTAAAATCCAGAAATCTAATTTTCAATTTAATCTCAAAGTAATTTAAACTTCAAAGAGATAATTTTCTTGTCAGGAAGGAGCCCATTTTTGAACAAAAAATAAAATCTGCGGGTAATTTCTCAAATCAAGTTCATAAAATACAGAACTCCTCTTAATTTCTGAGCAGTTTTCTATCATCACTTCCACTTCAGCTCCATGTCCCATTCATCCCTGAGAAGTGTACGGGGCTCACTTCCCCCTTTCTGATGTGTTCATCCCTACAGAAGGCAGAGAGTGAACATCTTACACCCAGCCTAAAAATGGACCCAGATTTAGCTGTGGGTATAGGCTCAGGGTGGCTGGGGATGGCATGGGCAAAACCAGATTTTTTCCTCCTTCCACACTGGAAGTGTCCATCTACCAAAGCAGCAAGGAGATACTCTGAGGGGCTTTGGCTGCAAATGTTTCCAAGAAGAATTTTCTCATATTATCTCAGTGGCCATCTGAGAACCTTTTCCTTCTGGAATGCAGTTTTGGGGGACTGTGTGTTACAGGCATTGCCAAGGGAAATTTTCATGGGATTAACTAATGCTACATTTTTTTGTTTGTCATGCTCCAAAAGGATCTTGTTGTTTTTAAAGGAATTCTTTTTCTTTTTTACAAAAAGGACATAAAAAGCTAACATTTATAAATCATCTGAGTTTGGTAATCTGGTTAATTTCCATGCAGTGCCTACACTTTGTGTTTCTCAGAGCTCACCACACCTCAGAACTCTGCAATCCACATGGCAGATCCCAGATTGGCCACAGTTAGCTACAAGGTGCTCAAAAAGATAAGAAGGTTAAGGAGGAGAAAGATTACCTAAATAAGTCTAGTTTAATATATTGCACATCCATGTCAGCCTTAATCCAGAGTATTTTAAGAACATGGTAAAGAATGTCAGTCTTATTTAATAAAATCAGGCAGAGAGAGGAGTCCATATTTTGGGCACTTCACCATTTTGGAGCTCAACTTTTCTGCCACAGGGTCAAGTTTCTTAAACCAGCATTTTAAATTAATCCTGAATCTGCTGCCACCTGTGAATTACTGCTCTAAAAAATGAATTTAAAGTCATCCTCTGAACTGGTGGTTTAAGTGGAAAAGAAGTCTTGAATTAATTTCACTGGTTACAATAGTTCTTTTTGGTGATATAATGACAAGGAAGACTCAAACCCCCACTGGGCCCCATATTTACTCCTCAATGGTCCATTTGCTCATTCTGTTGATGGCTTTATCTCAGATTTATTTTGAAGACACCAAACTCCAGATGAAAATCTATCCTGCTGGGAAGGGAAAAAATGTTTAACATTATTGCTCATCATTCATCAAAGAAGACAAGATAAATGCAATACATCATAATGGTAAGGGTTTCTGGGTGACCCTTTAGATTCTAGAGCACAACTTTAGTAACAGTGTAGGAGGAGATTCAGGAATTCAGAAAGACTTCAGAGAGGTCATATTCCATGGGGAACAATAAAACTGCTAAAACTGTCCTTTACATAGGCTGACTGCCCAAAGCCATGGCCTTTTTTTCTGGAGCAGGAAATAAAAATATTTGGGATATGCATCTTGAGCAAAGAATAAAATTCATTTGCAGTAATAATGCCTTCAACATGAAAGAAATAAACCAACTGAAGTCTTATCATTAAGAACACTTGAATCTGGTTCAAAATGAGGTACACACTGGAAAGAGGCATCCAGTACCAGCTACAAGGACATCTGAATGGAGAAAATAATACAGAGACAGAAATCTTTTGTTTCCGTTAGAAACACAGAGTATCTGCAAAATATTTGTTTACTCTGACTGCTTGCCACACAATAATACCCCAAAAGCACTTTTCAGTGTATGACAGCTGAGACTTGAGAAGTTGCAAAACCCAAACCTCACAAAACAACTCACTGGGGCAAGTAGGTTAAAAATTAACAAGACTTGTAAACAATAAAACAAATGAAATCATCGTCTTAGACTGACACTCTGCATTACAAAAGAGGACGTAAGGGAAATATAGAATGGAAGGAAAATGCAGTTCAATGTCTGCAGCATGTGGCTAGGAAGCAGGAAGAGATCAACCTGGGATTTTTTGAAGATTTCACTGAATTCAGTATCTGTAGCAGCAGTCCCAGCTCAGACACAATGCCCCTGGCACTGCTGGGAGGCATCACTGTGGTATCACCAGTGCATCAGGCACCTCACCAAAGTATTCTTCTGCAGTCACAGCAGTAGTGGACATTCTGAAGGGTCAGTCAACACAGCTAAAATCTGTATATAACCACCTGTAAGTGTACAAGCCTCTTCTCTTCCACCTAACTAAGGTGCTTAAGTTAGAGCCTTTGAAGCTTTTGTACCCCTCTCTAAATAAGAAAGAGAAGTAGGATACTTCAGGAGGTGGCTTTGGCTTTGTTTCCAAGGGCCAATTTTTGCTGGTAGCTAAAGCAATGTAATCTTCACCTCCTCTTCTCCCCACCCATGTCAGCACAGGTAGGTAGTTGACAGTGGAGCAATGCTGTGAAATGGGTTACGAGAAAACTCACAAAACCCCAACCAGCCAGCTAACACACCAACCAAGTAAACCCCACAGAAATTAGATAAGCCTACAGTTTAGTGGATGAAACAAGTAGTGACCTGATAATCAGACCATTTTTTCTCCAGAGACATGTTCATCCTCATGGGTTTAAGGATACAGAATCAAATTAAGAGTACAGATGGGCACAACAAGTACCAAACACATTCCACAGGGCCATTCCTCAGGGACCATGAAAGTTTGAATGATTGCATGAACAGATACAGAAGGGAAACACTAACAACAGGTAAATCCCAAATTCATAGTGAATTTATGAGAAGTGGAATGACCTTTTTAAGGATCTCATCCTTACAAGGAGAGACAAGAAAAGGTTGATTTTACTATGTTATATTAGCTCTTTTTCAACAGACTCAGTGGACTGTATTCTGTTCCTGTAAAGCTACTGCCATCAAAGATTTTATTTTTACTAATGTGCTCATTTGTTCACAGCACTGTACAAGAAGTTACGTTATAAGGACACAGACACGGTATTTATTCAATCACTGTAATACATTACATTCCTACTTAGTGATATTTCAATATACTCACACAGGAGTTTAGAACTGAAAGTTTCCTTAGATAAGTATCTTCCACATTTTTTTCCTCATGTAACTATATTATACCAATACCCTGAACAAATATATATATATATATACACATATACATAAAAACATGTATTATGCTTTTTTCCTAGTGCTGTACATGGTTGCATGCACACATCTTTTCCTGCTGAAATAGGACCTGCAGCCTAGTTGTATTTGTTAAATCTTGCCTAACTCTATTTGATAAATGCTTCCTTTAAAATCTTTCCTCTATAACATGAAAAGTCAATGTGTTAATATTAATTTGCCCTTTGAAAGCAAGCCAGTATTCAGATGGATATTGACTCCAGGCCTGCTGGTTGTTCTACAGCAGTGTTTGGAAGGCTGCTGTTCTAATGAATGTGCTAACATTTGATACACACACTAAGAAAATCAATAGCACTATTTTTACAAAGGCATGTGGCTTTACTAAGTACACTGTCACTACCCCGTTGTGCAAAATTTACTAGAAGCCTTCCTATATGACTAAATTGCTGCATCTGGTTCATTTCTCTATTTGCCTGCCAGAATGCATAATACCAGTCTTCAAGGACATCCAAAGTCAGCCTCTGAAGCAGAAAAAATATGATTATTTAAGTTTGAAGTGTATGTGGCAATCAGTACCTGGAACTCTCGCTCAACTCTCTGTCAGTTTTTCCTCATTTCTGCCCTGCTGCTTGCACATAAGACACCTGGGGGACCCAATGGTTTTCACATCAGAAATTCCTTCTTCTGTGGCTTCTGAATGAATTGGTTAACTATGGGCAGAGAATAAAATGTTTCTATAATCACTGTTGAATAAATTAGTCCCTGCTCTTTAGCTCCTTGTCTTCACTAGGCAAATGCACTGCAAAGTTCTTGAATCTCAGCCTTAGATCTGCTCCAGCCCATCTAAGTCACCCTGTTTTCCAAGCAGCTACTGAAAATATCCAGTCCATGTGAGTGAATAAGCTAAAAACCTGTAAGGGAAAGGAATATTTGTAAGAAGCAAACTCAGATGAAATCCAAATGAAGTATATATTCAAGGACTTCTAGTTACACTAACTTAATACTAGATCTGGAAATCTGTCTTCTCCTTAAGGAAGTCATTTAATGCTATAGTATGTAGGCATGTACTTGAACCAGGGACTAAATACAATCAAAGAATTCAACAGTTAGGGCAAGATAGAAGAGCAAACAGGTAAAAATCTAATAGTACATTCAACTATCTTCAGTCTCTGAAAAGTTTCAAAATTTAGGAATATAAAACCATGTGAATCAATCAAAACTAATTACTTTCATCATTTGACTCTTCAGGGCTTGTTAATCGCCAAAACATGGCACCAGCCTCATTAGAAGGTTTAGAGATTTCTTCATATGCATTTGTATATACCTGTAACAGACATGGGTTAGCTGAGAAAGGAGCCAAGCAGCTTCACCAGAGGAAAAATTCAGATTTTTCATGTGGTCCACTTGTGCCAAAAGATGAGCTGGTGACCTTGCTCAAGAGAGCTTTGGCTGGAACTCAGGAAAAAAAAGGAAAGTTTATGACTTAGGTCTTTCCTGACTTAAATGATTCTATGAGTCTCTGATTTTAAGTAAAAAAAGTTTATTTTTTTCTTCTAGTTTGAGCAAGCAATGATGATAGAAAATATATTAATTGTTTTTTTTAAAAATTACTGTATGCAATTTCAACACTAGGGCTCCAAAGGAAAATAAAATACTGAAATATTCATATAGCATATGGTATCCTTCCAAAGTCCTGTAGAACTGATACAGAAAAGATAGAAATTCTTACCAGAGATTCAGAGGATATTCACCAAATGAAATGTTTGGTAAGTCAAAGAATATTTTTCCCCACAATCAATAATTAGACAGGGAAACTCATTGTCACAGACTGTTATCCACGTGGAGAACAGAATCCAAGTGCAGGTTCAAGGAAAGAACAGGCACTTTAATAGGTTACAAGTACATCATAAGCACAAACTCAAATATAAATCATGTTCCATGAAATATTTCACCATAGGGGATTAGGAGTGAGATTTTCTTGGTGGTAGATTCCTACTGTTGCCCTTCTCTGCTACTTCTTGCTTTGTCCTCCTGGATGCCTGGTGGGTGTCCTTACCAGACAAAATACCAGGCTATCTAGGTCACAGACACCCGGTGATTGCAGCAGCTCTACCTCTTCAAAACATTCCTCTCTCTTTTGAGAAAGGGATAAAAGACAGCCCAGGAAGTTTTAGCAAGTGGTTCTTGCTTCTGTTACAAGAGCACCGAGAGGCTCTGGGCTACGCTGTTCTGCAGGCTGCCCACAGCACCACAAAAACAAGCACAGCCCGTGAGCCAGCCTGGCCCCAGCTGCAGCAGTGCCTGTGGCACAGACCTGCACACAACCTGGAGCAGCCAGCACAGCCAGCAGGCACAGGCTTCAGCCCTGTGGGCATCTCAAAAAGCACCAGTGTGAAAGCCTGGGCTGAAATCGCCTGTCTTGCTACCAGTGGGAGTGAGCTTAGAGCTGTGATGGCGATGCCCACTGCTGCAGCAGTCAGGTCTGGCCTGCTGTGATCCTACCTATCTAAATGTCATTATCCCCAGTTTCAAAAGACACCTAGGATAAAAAAGGAAATGAACCAAATCACCCAATTTAGCTGTATATTAGGTGAAGAATTGATCCCAGTGTTCTTAGGCCCCAGTGGACTGCTTTAGTTCCACATTCCCTCCTACAGAGACACTATAAAATTAGACTAAAGTGGCCACTATGCATTTATAGATGTCTTATATTGGGAATGCAGAGAGGAAAAAGACTATTCTGCCCTTCACACATAAGCAGTATCATGTAAACAGGAAAGAGGGGGAAGGCAATCTCTGCTGCAGGCCTTTCTAATGGAACTGTACTTGTGAAACTACAATCCAATAAGGAATAAGCAGGAGAGCACAGAAAACCTTCTATAGATCCACAGCTCGTTCTGAACCCACATTATTCAAACTAAAACAGTAACCTTATGTAAGAAGTCCAGAGGCTGGTGACTGAAAAGGCACCACACACTGCTGCCATGTGAGCAATGGTCAATGAAGTGAGGGGAAGCATGCAGAGGCAGAGCACCCATGAACGTGATGACAGGATGGAGCAGCAATGAGGTCTGCAGAAAAATATATCTGTAGTTCACTGAGCTACCACAAACATTTGCTGAATTCTTCCCCACACTCTTTTGTCTCATAATATTTAATCTGCCTCACTAAATAAGGTCCTTCACCAAAAAGTCAGGCTATTACAGATGGTTCTGTGGTCTGGGCATCACACAGGGGTATCTAGCACACAGACACTATGTTAGCTTCTAGGCAGCCACCCATCAGGTCTAACCTGATAGAATACCAGCGGTGTTTTCCCTTCAGCTGACATGCCTTTCCACATATGAGAGATATAAATGCCCACATTTCTGCCAGATCAGTAGGCAGTATCACTTAGTATCACCCAGAACATGGGCTCTGCTGACTCTTTGAGCTCCTTCTGCTCCTGAGGCAGTTTGTTCAATCATGATTCATTTTAAGCAGATGATTTCCACCACGCTGGACAATTTCTTCTTTTTTTTTAACATGATCCCTCCAACCACAGGGAATATTTTGGCACCATGCAAAATATCATTATGTGCATGGGTACGTCATGTAGGTTGTAACTATCCCTCTGGATTTATGATAATCAAGGATGTTCCAGAAAGGGAAGGACTTCATAATTTATAGGCTCAGATTTTTATGAGAAGTACATTACTGGTGATAAGTGTTTCTCTAAGATCTGATGCTTTACCCATTGCTGCAAGAGAACTAATAATACTGGAAGGCATTAATCTGTCTTACTCAAAATCATTCTGATTAAAGCACTAAGAAAATGTCCTTCAGGCTCAGTTAAGACCCTTTGTAGAGTGAAACACCTAATAAACTGTACCTAAAGGAGGCTTACAAGAAAGGTAGAGAGAGACTTTTTACAAATGCATGTCATGATAGGACAAGGGAAAACGGTTTTAAAATAAAAAGGAGAGTTTTAGATTAGATGTTAGGAGGAAATTCTTTACAGTGAGAGTGGTGAAACACTTGCAAAGGTTGCCCAGAGAAAGTGTGGATGCCACATCCGTGGTGGGTGATGTTCAAGGCCAGTTGAATGGGGCTCTGAGCAATGTGTTCTAGTGGAAGGTGTCCCTACACACGGCAGGGGGGTTGGAACTAGATGACCTTTAAGGTCTCTTTTAACCCAAACCATTCTATACTTCTGTGGTATGAGATAAAAGTAACAGCCATCCAATGCAATGGGCCAACCTCTGGGCCCAGTGATGGGTTGAGCAGAGGGACTCTGGTCAAAACTAACACAAGTTAGATGTGTGTCTGTGTGAGGGAAAAAACAGAAAAAACTGCCCAAACAACAATGGGCCGTGTTGCAAGAACATCCCCAAGGAGTCAGCAGGAAGGTCTATGGCCACAGACTGAGGCTATGAAAATGGCTTGGGTGTTTCTCATTTCTATTACAATTAGACAAACAAGATTCTGAGGTCATTAGCTGTAAATAAAATGCCTTTTTTAAAGATTAAATCTCATCAGAAACTTCCAAAGGAAAAAAAAAAACCAAAAAAAACCCCCAAAAAAACCCCAACCAAAAATACCCAAAAACATAAGGGCTCTGAATATTGCCTAGCCACTCAGAGGGTTTATGGTGCCAAAAGGACACCTGGTCACATCCTCCTGCCTGTGTTAGAGGTACTTCTAGCTGGCAGCCCTTCCCCTGGGCACCTGATGGTGAATCAGCTGCCAGTGTAGGATACCAACCTGTTGTTAGGTCCTGTGGGATTACCAGAGCATGGGCTGCATCAGAGTGAGCAGGATGGCAGTGCACATCTTGTTCCACAGGCTGGTTGTGGAATACAAAATCTACAGGAAGAAAAGAAAGGCCCTGGCTTTGCTGTATGTGAGATGTTTTAATTTGCACAAATGCAAGTGACAGACACTTTGGAAGTTTCCACTTTATATTCTGCTTTAATCTTAATTAGTATTAACTCCTTTTTCCAACAAGGGAAAACCCACAGAACAGTGATCAAGAGAAGAAAGCTGCAATGGTTCTAATAGTCCCCTTCACTCAGCTGTTAATACTGTACTTAGAAGGGTATGTTTGTAGTGGCATAACATCTCTAATGACCAGGTTTTACAGTAAGAAGTTAAATTCATTGTTGTGGCAATTAAGGAAAGCTACAGCAGGATCACACACAAAGTCACTGGATGCCTTAAATCTGTTTCCCATAAATTGTGAGCAACACATGGATGCTGGTTCTTCATCAGCCTGAGTCCATCTACCTGCAGAATCCTGCAGAAACACTCAGGCTTGGGTGTTCTCTGGCCAGCTCCTGTGAATTTGGACCTTCCCCCTTGACCTGCTAAAATTGAAGGTGAATATCTTTCTGCCAGTTAGGCATGCTGAAATGCCAGGGCACTGAAACTGGTTAGTGTTGGAGCTGTTGGAGGAAGGAGGCAGGGTCCCATGGCCAGGATGTAAGGAAGAGCATGACCATGGCATCTAGCTGATACACAGCTGAGGTGCTTGTCAAATTACAGTCCAAACAGTGGAAAACAACAGTTTTCTTTCTTTCTGTGAAAGGAAAGTGCTGATGCCAACTAACAGAGCTGTGGCAACTTCTCAGGTGGCTGCCCATGACCCAAACATCTGCTGCAACAGTGTGATAGAAGAAAAAAGTGACTAGGTCTGACTAGCATCTAAACCACTTTTGTTAACTGGCCAAACTTCTTGCAAGAGATGCTCAATTTTTTCAGAAAAACATGTAGTGGAAGACAAGCAACTCTTTTGTAAGCTGCAAAATACAGTCACTGCAAGTGGGCACAAGTGCAGATGAAGCAGCCAGTGCCAGGAAGCATTATATCCCCTGCCAAAGAGCCCCTCTTTGTATTTATTATACATTAAAACAAGGTGCTCTCTGCAAGCTCCATTTCAGAGTCTAGAGGTAGGTGCTGGATTGATTGGCATAAGTGACAGTGCCCGTGGTATGGTGCAGGAATCCTGACACTGTTGTTTTGCCTCAGACCAGCCCTGCTGAGCATGGGAGGACTGGATTTCAAAAATGATGGGCACTCACAGTTAGTGCCAATTGCAGGTCAAGGTGCAGCTGCCCTGCAGCTCCTGGCACTGGGTCCTGAGGGCATCTCCTTCTTCCCCCCAGCAAGTGCTATCTGCTCAGCCTCTCCATTTCCAATTAGACAGAATATTCTGTTTACAGTGATCTTCACTACAGCTGTACCTGTATTTTGGACCTTTCTGCTCCACAGAAACACGGCATCCCCTAAATGAATCTAACTCCTAACTCCTAACTCTAACTCCTCAACAGTCTGCTTGGGTAGGTACTGTGTCGTCAGCTTTTCCAAGCAGAAATCAAGTGCTTTGAAAGTGAATGCCCTGCCAAAGCATGAGCATGTCTGTGGCACAGAGCAAGGGGAACCAGCCATGCACCAGTAGGGCAAGGACTCTACTGTGTCACCAGGGCATCGTGGCCTCCTACAGCCACTGCTCCTGTGCCCTGAGGGTCAGCCCCACGCTGGCTCTGCCTGCAGACTTCAATAAGCCTACTAGGATGAATCAGAATGGGATTTGCCTTTGCTTTGTTCTACCAAATGGATGTAACAGCAACAGAAAAAATGCAGAGAGACAATTTTCCGGCCTGTCATCCAAGTAGAAAAGGAACAGGAAAAAAGGGAAGGAGAAATTAGAGTAACAGAGAGGGTCAAAATGAAAGCAAGCAGGGAAGATAGAGTGGAAACATACCTTCGAGTCTTTGGCCCACGTCCCTCACTATTTCAGCAACTGTATCAGCAACAATGTAAATCTCAATCTCAGACTTGTTTGACTGCTTCTGAACCCTTCTACTCTCATTGGAAAGATATTTTGGAATCTCACTCCTCTCATGGCTAGAATCCTTTTAATTTCCAGCCTAATTTTATTCATAAATATATGTCCACATCTTCTTGTGGAACTTAAACTGTAGTCTTAACTACAGCTTAAGTAGTTATCCCTGGATGTTAACGTCACAATTCTGGCTTTATGCTTAGTTTAAGCTGTCTCTATGTCTGACCTGCTGCCAAACACCAAATATGTATATACAAATATATGTACAGACGTGACATTTCCTGGTCAGAAAGGTGTCCCTCTGCCTAGCAGCTGAATCACACGAACCCTCTTGCAGCTCTGATTCAGGACCCTGATCCCAAGAGCTAGAAGATAGGGCTGTCCTGCCAAAGCTTCCTCTGGATCACATCCATCATACCTTAACAACACAACCACCTCCTTCCTTCCCACTCACAACCTGCCTGGTGGAGAGAAGGGTGTGCAAATGTTGTGCAGGGCTGTATATTTTTTGTTAATATACAAAACTCCCTGGTATATGCTGTGACACCTGGGCTGGAGATATCTATACAGCAAATGTACTGCCCAGTCCCACAGCACCTGGGCTCCATGTGTGTGATGAGTCTCACATGAGGAACACCCCAGCCACATGTTCACATGCAGCAAAGCTGCTGAGTCTGTCTGCAAACCCCAGTGAATCTTCTGGGGTTTCTGGACATCTCGCTCTGGATGGAAAAGGAGGGGTTTTCCCTTGGAATATCAGAAATCTTCCTCTTAGATTACCTTTGCTTGGTTACAGAAATAAGAATTTCATAACTAAAAATCAGGAAACGAGTAGGAAAGAAATAATACTGCTTTAGAAAACCCTACAAATATGAAAATTACATAATCCTTAGACTGAAGCTATATTAGGGGACCAGAATGATATGTAAGTGCTCTGCCTGGATTATCTGATGGAGTAACACTCAGAAGTACTGCTTGCCAGCTGCATACATAAACCTGGTTTATCGCATTCCCAACAAAGTAGATTATGATTTTGTGGTGCCCTTATCCACATGTTCAATCAACAGGACTGCATTACCTTCCTCAGTGACCTTCATATTGCTCTTCCAAATTAAACAGCCGTGCATTAGTCTCCAGCTCTAGCTGAGGTACTGGCTGCAGTGCGAGTGCTGTGGCCTGGGGAGGAGCTTCATGGTGACATCAAGGTCAATTGTCTCGGAAGAGAGAGGAAAAGCCCAGCAGAAGAGACCTTCACCTTGAACCTGCCATGCGTGACCAGGAAGGCTCATTTGTGCTGCTACAAGTGGCATCAGGCACCAGAGAGAAAGGGAAAACAAAGAGCAGAGTTCCCCCAGTGCTGCTCTAATTAAGCAGCTAATTAGGTGTGAGCTGAGATGGATGTGTTGCTGCAGTCTGTGGGTTTGAGGTCCTAGTCAGAACAAGGGCAAGGGTGCAAATTTTGGCTCAGTTGGAATAAAGCTAGAAATTTATGATTTAATCTGGCAAGATTTTCTCCAGTGCTGAAGGACTTTACCAGTTTCACAGGTGATATGAACCTGTGTTATAGCAACCCATCTCATTGTTCTCATTTGGCATTTCAGATGCTGTCAAGTCTGATTGACTTCTGTCTTCTGTGTTTTAATCCACCTGTCTTTGGAAGCCTGTGGCTTCCTCAAGATAGACTTTAGTTCCTGGACAGCCCCACTCAGAGGTCCTTCCTGCTTACCTGAGTCCTGAAGAAATGCCCAGGGGAAAATGTTCTCTATTTTACAATATTTTATCATGTATTAAATAAAGAGGTATATATTTTAACAAAGCCAGAAATATTTAATGTTTAAGTTTGCAATTATTGATAACTATCTTAAGACAGAAATCCCTAGATATTTTAAAACTCTAACCATAGTGTCCCAGTTGTGTTATCCATAGAGAATATGATACAGCTATGTAAAACTGCTATGACTGCTAAGTGTATTCAATTATCTCTGCTAGTTTTGTCCCCCCTCCCACACTCTCCATTCATTTCAGTCTTCACTAAATATTTTAAGCTTGTTAAGTGAGCTTATGCATGCATTGCAAATAAGCACTTTGGGAAAAATTTATGGCTATTTTATCCATCTCAGTATATGGGCATGAACGTACCACTAATCTGCACAGAGCTGTGAGACACTGTCCCTTTTCCTCTTACCCTCCCCCTTCGGGAAAGAGAAAACCCAAACTTTGGAAAACGGGTCATGCGAGCACAGGGATTTCTATAGGGAGCCCGTGGAACAATGCATGCATTCGCCAGGCGTAGAGGGTTCCCATTGTCTGATCTTTCAGCACATAATAGAGGCTTTGCCAGTGGGGAGGCTAAATGGGGAACAAATGGGTGGACAGTAAAGATGATGTGGCAGAAAGTGCAAGAACCTCCTTCTGCTTCTGTTTCTTTCAAAGGCTTGAAAGTGATAGTGTGCATAGTAATTCCTCTCCATTGTGGTGTATGTAACGTTTATATTCATGCTATGCTTGCTAAAGAAATGCTGGCTGTGGTCAGCAGAGAGCCTGTACACATGCCTTTATCCCAGCAGCCTCCTGGAGTTCAAACAGTATGGAATCCATGTGTGGGGAGCAAAACACCAACTCTTATGTTAATGAAGATTACAGTGAAGAATGGAGGGATGAAAGCCCAGCTGCTCACCCACTGACAGCAACTGGGGGATTTTCCCTTGCACCAGTGAAGTACCCAACTATAGTTAAGTTTCATCAAAACTTTCTTTACCATCTGTTTCAGAGGTTTCACAACTGGGCTGGAAAATTTACATGGAGATAAACCCTTCAGTCAGGCCTCAAGCAAATGTAAAATTGGCTGTCATCTTTTTGTGAAAGTCCCAGAGATGGAACTACTAAAGCAGTGCAAATACACATATGAAAATCTACCTATTTAGAGATGGTACACATACAGAATTGCACAGAATTCAGAGTTGATTTATCCCAGCTGATAACTTAGATTGTGGAAATGAACACATCTTTTATCTTTGAGCACTTTTAAGCCACATTATATCAATTTGAAGCGAAATAATAATTTTCTGTTAAATTCTGTGAGAAGTCTATAGAGAGGTGATCAGTTCCCATTCACTTCCAGATGACTCTTCCCCCAAGGATTTGAAGTGACAATCAGCAGCAATGGCAGTTCTTCCATCCCTTCCTCCATCATCTCCTCCACAAACTTCAAGTTGTAAGATTTTAAACACTGCTATTGCTACAAGTGAAGAAATAAAAGATGTTACTGAAGTATCACTTTTCAGACCATTCATAAGTCCTCAGTATATTTTTGGTGTGGGGAAAAAACCCACCTACATTAAATACTTTTTTCCCCTGACCTTTTATTTTCAAAATGCTTGATAACAATATCCAAGATCCATCTCAAGAATCCCTTGAAGCCTGTGAAAATCATCTTCTTGTGTCTAGAGTTGGGCACTAGCCGGAAGATGGAGTGGTTTTAACCTGTATGTCCTCAGTAGCTCCACCCTGGGCTAACAGGGATCTCCTGAGGATGCCATGGTGGCCCTGCATAGAGCAGGCTTGTAGCCTTCACCTGTGAAGCCACGGATCTGAAAACTGGTTTCACCATGGAGAAACCAAAGGTTACACAGGGGCTGGGATAGCTCTTTCCTCACTCCAGTTGGCCCCTACAAGGAAAAAAGGTAGCCCATGGAGAAACTGACAGCACTGCCAACATGCTGCCTAATGTGAGCATTAAACCTGTCTTAAACAGAGGAAATTAATACCAAGCACCTCATTTAAATGGCATCTTGTCTGGGAGAAAGCCAGAAAATATAAAGGTTGGTTTGCTCTGCTCATCACTCACATGACTGTACCTTTTGTTTTTCAGCCTGATGAGAGGCAAGGATAGAAAATCAGCCCCAGCTCTGAATTTCCTGGCTTTTGTCAGTTGATGTTACACCCATGATATTATTCAAACAAGGGGTTTTGTGTGTAACAGATAAATGTCGACAAAGCCCTGTCTAATGCCTTTTAGGTTGCTAAGAAACCTGGCTCTGTAGCCACCACAGAAATATCTCTGGCTAGGGGATTAGATAAGCTCTGACTTGTTTTGATTAGGTGAGCTTTATTGCAGAAAAGACAGCAGCATGCTTGACTTCGTAAAAATATGACCCACTCACAAACTCAGGGGCACAAAGGTCATTTGTTGCTCATGAGGGCATCCATGGGAAGACACTTCGAATACTTTTCTAGCCTGCCAAATCACTTCTCCCCAGAAAAAGCCACACCTCCTAATTAAGGTCTCCTCTGGTCCCCTACTACTTGGGGCTACTGCTGCTAACACCTGTGTTAGACCATACTCAGGTGAAAAGTCATTTTCAGCCTGGCTTAATTTCATGTGTCAGGAGAATGGGGGTATTTGTGGTCTGGTGGTCGACACAGATAACTAAGAACTAGGTTACCTGCCCTCTGCTCTTAGCTCTGCAATTTAATGATTGTGCTTTGAAAATAAATGTGAATGAGTTGTACCTGTGGCAGATATTTGTGCAACCCCATTAATGGAGGAGCTAGAGGGAGTAAGCCTCTCTGATGTTGCTCGTGGTGACCCAAGGTCTGCTCAGGGGTGCTGCGTCTCTTCCCCTTTCTGACCCTGCCTGTCTCAGCCTGCTTATGCTGGTCTATGCCCTGCCTTTGCTGATGGCACGCCCAACAGGCATTTGGGGAAATGGTGGAAGCTCCATGCCCTCCTCATAAGCGGTTTCCACCCCTTACCTCTTTACTGACAAGAAACTTTTGCCTTTTTCTACCTTACTGCAATTCAAGAACCTTGCTTCTTGTCTTGCTCAGAGCATATGTAACAAACAGGTTATCCCTTCCTCTCTGCAGTGCCTGTTATATGTTTGAACACAGTTTTCCTTTCTTCCTCAGTCAACTTTTCTCTGAGCAAAACAACCTAAATGTTCTCCATCTATTATCACAAAGTATATTTTCCCAAAGATCTTTAACTCCGTGGTATATTATCTGTGAAAGCAGGGCAGATATTCTGCAAGCTATAAATGAAACCAACAACACTGAGGTGAAAACACCAGTCTGACCACAGGCTCAGTCATGCTGTACCTGTGAGCTACACAGTTTCTGTCCATGTTGCTGGCAATATTTTGGGATCACATTATCTGCTCTTTAAACTCAGAAGGCATTGAGACAGACATCTGGAACTGTCAAAATTACATGACAGGGACCCTGGGTTCATGCTGAGGTGTAAGTAGAACTCAGGACGCTGAGTTGGGTCTAAGTTTATGTTACATATTCATATTTAATAAAGTACACAGCTCAGTGTTATACTCTTTTATGAGAGATATGTTCATTTTATCAGTCAGAAGAGACAACCAGCTGCATTACTAACGAAGTTTAAAAAGGCCCTCCCTCAATTCACACCAATTACATGAGAAGTTTCATTCACAGAGAATGTGTAATCTGTCCATAATCACAGCATTTTAAAAGAAATTTCTGCTCATCAATCTATCTCAGGTAAAGCTATTACAGGAGCTAAAATATGATCAAAAGGGTGAAAACAATCAGGCTCTTTCCAGCTAACTGGGAAAGCAAGTCTCAGAATAATGAATTCTGTGCTGAGAACTCTGCAGTTGAAATGTTTCAGTTGGGAGAGCTTGGTACAAACAGGTACATTCCAAACCATTCAGTATATAGGTTAATATTAACATTAGGCATTGCACATTTAACTCAACAGTCTAAGAAGCAATGATCTGGTATGCTCCCCTGCACTCATGGCTGAGCCTTGGGTTTGTGTACTGTGTTCAAACACAACAGAACGTCCTGTGACACTGCTGTGAAGGAGACAAAAAGCCCTGTTTACACTGTCTTTGCAGCTCACACCTGGAGCAAGCCCTGGTTCCCTGGCAGCCTGTACAGCATGGCCTGTGTCCCTCAGGAACGCAGAAACCATGACCACACTGCAGTGCTCTGGGAACAAACCTGGCATCTTATCAGCCTCCACTGCAGTCTGCAACTGGAGGTGAGCATCTCTCCCAACACTGATGTCAGAATGCACTTGCCCCAGGCATGGCACATGACCACATCAGCATCCTCCTCATAAGGTGACCAAGCCAAATAAAGGAGTGCAGAGGCTGCTACAAAAACACTCTGCTTGCTTCTGTTCTGACTATGTCTGCTGCCATTGCTTCCCCAGTACACAATGTCAGTCCCACCACAGAAAACCTGATGCACTGGGGTGCTGACAAAGCCAGGTCAAACTAGGGCTATGGATGGCTACACACAGATGCCTGTAAGAGCCACTCTTGGCCAGATTGTGTTTGTTGCCCCAATTATATTCCTGCCTCTTAACTGTCAGCCAAGCTGTGACATAGCAAGTTGTTATATGGAAGTGCTTGCAGGGTCTGGGTGTCATTGTCGGTAAACAAGGGCAGGAGGCTGCCGATGGAAAAGGCTGCTTGTGTGTGTGTGTGTACATGTCAGTAGTACCCAAGGCACAGGGTGAGGTGAGTCTCTTGTCCTGACCCCTGAGCTGCCCACCTCTGCTGGAGAATGGCTGAATCACACAGCGTATCTTTCCTAAGCACAGTTGTACCTAAACACATCATATTGCTCTCATCTCTTCAGTAAGTATAACGCGGACAAGACACCAATCAGAGCCACAGGCAATGCTAGAAGCATGGCTTCATGCCTGGCTGGGGCCCCTCCACTTGTCCTGAGCATGGCAGTGAAGATGGAAGTGAATGAATGGCCTCAGAGAGTCTCATCTGTTGTAAGGCTTGTTAAGGTCCCAGACCTCTCAGACCAAGCAAGATGCTCAAGTCCTAGGTGACAGTGCAACACGGAGCTTACTGTTACAGCACATTGGACCTGAGCTGGTGTAGTTCATGATAGATGGAGGCATGTCTGCCAAGCTGCTCCAGCACAATCACTGGCATCACAGCTCTCTACGTGCACAGCCTTTGTTTTGATGAATTTGAAGTTGAGGCACTTACTGCTGCAGGCCAAACCCTCCGCATGAACTAGCCTCAGTTATGTGGTGTGTGGAGATCCTGGAAGTGCTGAATATGGCAGCCCTGAAATACTTTTTGCACCAAAAAGCTTTTAGATATTTTTATTCACACGGTTCAGTAAAAATCCCAAGCAGTCAAGTAATAAGGGGATTGATATAGAGCTCCCCAGGTTTTTGGGCCAGCTGGGAGGCTGGTAAGCACAGCTGAGTGAGATTTGTGTATCTAAGTCTAGGGGCACTGGAGAACATTCTTGGGAGGAGGAAGTGAATGTGTCCTGGTCTGTGTAGGTAGTGTCCATGGTGTGCAAATCCCTGAGAGCAACCCTCTCAAATGCACTTAACTTTCTAAACAGAGGTAGCTATTTAGCTTGCTTCAGCTGATATGGTTGCATGTAGATGACTGGGAGAGCAGGGCCAAGTGCCACATGACTACAGATGGACTGCACAGATGCACTTGGAGTCATGGATTGTGTTCACAAGGTCTGAGAGGAACAAGTACAAATTTTGCAGCTGCACTGTGCACATTAGCAGTTTTGGCAACTGCGTGCATGCTCTTACAACTCTACAGATGACAGCAAAACCTGCATCTCAGTGATACAACAGGCTCTGCTGTATTTGAAAGGACCAACATGACCAACTGACATATATCTCTTTGACATATATCACCCTCCAAGAAAATGCAGACTCCTTGGATTCACACACAGAAAATCAGTGTTGCCTGTGTACTGTCGATGTGCTGCTGTCACGGCCTCTCTCGAGGCTCACCCAAATGAGATGCCAATCACTTGCTCCCTCATTTTCCCTCCCACTTCCTGAGAATTATGTGAAAAATTGAAAAATCATGGGTTGAAATAAGAGCAATTTACTGGAAACAGCAATGAGATAAGAAAAATGAACAGTAACAGCAACAATATTAATAACGAAAGTATGCTAAAAAAGAGGATGATTTACACACAAAATGCTCACTGACAGCCCAACCCAATATGACCACAGCCAGTGGCACCCCATGCCAACTTCTCCATCTGCCACACTTGCTCCCAACTGGAAACCACACCCCTTCTTCTCAGAAGAAGCCCCTTCTCAGGGAGTCCTTTTCCCCAGCCCATGACATAAGATGGTATCAAATAACAGTGCCTTGGCCATATCCTCCCAGTGATCTGGGCCAGAACCAGGACAGTTTCCCAGACTCTTTTTGAATCACCTCACCTAAAGAGCTCAGGCAGCAGAGAGATTAGTTGTCAAGAGAATCACAGCATTATGGGGGGATGTTCCATGCCCACTGTTGAGCTCTTCCTTCCCTGAACTGAGTACATAAACGTGACTCACTAGCAGACCACATACCTTCCATACAGTTTTCACAGCTCTTAAAGATGGCATCTGACACAGAATAAATGGCTGAAGTTCAGCTGGAGTCAGTGAAAACTTTGCCCAATTTAGAAATGGAGTTCTCCTCAGGGACACCAGCCAGACCCATTCACATTTGTGGGAGCATATCTAACTCACACGCTTTTAGTGTGTCTGGTATTTCTTTTGCCACGAGGCTGAAGTTTTTAATGAGATTAATGATCCATGGGTCACTGTGACCGGTGATTGATGAGGTTCTCAGCAAAATCAATTTACTGTTTCTTTCCACCAAGGGTTGCTGCCACCCTTCTGCATCCCCAAACAGGTCACAATTAAGACGGTTGTAATTTGATCTGGTTTTCCCTGACCAGACACTTCAATTCAGTGCCTGCAGTTTGTTGACTATGGTTTTCCAATAAGCTCAAGGGAGCCTAATGGTAGCAGTGCATTAACCCACCAATGCCAATTTGCAGTATTGGGTATCAGGATATGCAAATGAATTAAATTAGATCTTGTTTTCAAAGGGTACCATAAGCTGTCCCTTGAGCTTTATGTGCTTTTGGACATAATTTGATACATTAACATTTAATTTCTGCCAGGTGGGGTTCACCTTCCTCTGAGGTAAAGAGCTCACAGAGTAACACAGATCTTGTACCTCCCTCCTTTCTCTGCTAATACGAAGCACAAGATCCAGTTTCTCTCTCCCTTCCCCCACTGCTTTCCTCCCACAATGTTTTAAAAATGTGACAATAATGCGAAAAATAGTTCTGTATGGCTCTGTTGTCACTCAGGGACTCCCAAATTATGTTTGCTACCTTGATGGGCCAGTGCAGTTGGGAGCTGAGCAGTGAGGCTGGTTTTCCTGCTCTCCTTCGAGCCCCTACTGCTCTGGGACAGCTGCTTTACCTTGATCCAAGTGAGAATAACTGAGAGGAGATTTTTGCCCAGTTGTGGACTTCTGCTGATCACCTGCTAGAATGGAATTTGGGGATACTACCCAGCCCAGCGTGAATTTTTGTCACGTGTAGGCCCTTAGGACAGTTCATAGCCTTGCAGCTTACTACACAATTTGATTAATGAAGTTCCAAGTGACAGAGAACATAACAACTGCCAGTATTTAAGATCACAGGTTTTAAAGGTCAGTAGGCACCACTAGCCTTCATTATACCAGAAGCCAAAAAATTTAATCCAGTAAATCCTGCCTCAAATTCCTATCTTCTTGTCAAGCTGGAGCATATATTTTCAGGAGCTGCTCCAAACTCAGTCAACAGGTTTTATTTTAAAGAGGTATCCCTCCCCTGTAACCCTCCTTGTGTGCAGCACCATGTCAGACACACACCTCCATTCTTACAGTCGAGTTTTGCTTAAAACATGGCTGGTTTTGGTTAGAGCAGCATTATTTGCTGAGGGTTGCCAATGTCTTCTGCCTTGCTAAAGTCATGGTTTTATGATGCAAATTAGACAGATAATACTGTCTGTAAACCATACTGCATGATCAGATGGCAGACTAAGCTTAGTGAGATAGAGATTTCCTTTTTAATTAAAACTGCAACGCTTCTGTGTGGTGGATTAACACTGAAAGGGTCACTGGAAGAAGTGAATTAAAGTAGGATCTGAGCAATGAAGAAAAAATGCTTAAAAATGGCCACTAACAGCATAACAACTATGTCACTTACCAATGTCTTCCTTGCAGGAATATTATATTATGTTAACCCTTACCATTTCTTAAAGGTGGTCAAATGTCATCCGTGTTTTATTGGTATGAAAATTCTGACGTGGAAGGTTAAAATAATAATGAAATCATATCTGGCTTCTTTTGTCATAACCTTCATCTTGACAATGAGACTTTGCTTTTGGAAGCACCTGGAAGCCAGGACTCCCACCAGTTCCTGTGGGAGGCAAGAGATTTTTTCAACAGCTCCAGAAATCCAGCCCCAGTAGATCTTTTCAGGTGAATCATGTTTTTCCTTCAGAACAAGTGCACTCAGCAGTTAAGCTGCCATACGAACACTGAGCTTTAATTCTCACAATATCCAGTCCTTCTGGCCAGCTTGTCCCAGAAGACTGTCAGTAAGCAGTGCTGCAACAGATGTCACGCTTACACAGATATATCCTGGCTTTTCAGTGGGAAGCAAATTTCCTTTTCCCTAAACTCTACCAAACCACAAGTTCTTGATTTGGACTGATGCAAGCCCACCTTCACATAGGCCTGAAGATGAATACCTCCTTATTAGACTATCTTTGCTGTTCAGATGACATCTTCTAACAAAGCCGAGTAAAATAGATGGTTAACTCCAAATCTAAAACTTGGATTTGAATTATGTTGCTAAATACTCTGCAATTAAACATAAGCTGAATAAGGAGGAGACTGCAGTACTGTATCACCAGGAAACGTGTAAGGAGAAGAAATCTGAGCCATGCTTGTTTCATAAAAAAAAAAAACAGAGCAGCTGAGATACATACCTGAGACATACAAGGGGGACTAAGAAATCTTGAATCAGCTGCTCACAAAGAACAAAATTATTATAATCAAATTTCCACATGCATATTTACAGATTAGAAATGCAATGCCTAACAATTCTTAAACAATTACCAGCTTTCTTCCAGAAAAAAATTGTCTGTTAAAAACAACAAATCCAATGTGGTTACAGATATTACGAAACAGAGCAGCTATTCGGTATTAAATCTCGAAAAATAATCAATATTTCTGTGCTGTCACAGAAGAAATAAAGAAAAAGAAAAAGCATAACTGGGGGTGGGGGGGGAGAAAGAGGAGGGGACAAAGGAAATGAACTGAATCACCTACAATTTCCTCCAAAAGTGACTTAATCCTGCTCAACCTTCTGTATGAGACAAGCTATAGGAAAACCAAAAAGTCTCTAATACTCAGGCTGCCAGGTCCTTGAAAGGCAGCAGAATTTAATTTGAATACTTCAACAGCACAACAGCATTCTCAGCCTTAGAAAGGGCATCTAGGCAGAAGCGAAGTTAGTTTGTAACAGTAAGAAATAAAATTATGCTTACCCCTTCAAGTACCTAAAAAGAAATAAACTTTTAGGTTTTTAGAGTAACTGTGAACAAAAACCACATTAAGCAGTATAGACTACATTTGAGACTAGTACAAGCAATGCTATCCAGATATTCAGGAATTGGATAGAGAACCCTAAAAAGCATGTTTGGCTGCCAGCTCTCCTTGTATCCCCTGTTACAGAAATCCAGGAGATTGCAGATGCAGGCGGGCTGGGGGAGGACCCAAGTCTCCACCTGCGATTACCTACCCCCATCATTTTCTGCCAGTAAACTCTGCAATGCAGCAGTGAGTACTCTGCGCTTGGTAAGTGTTTGCTTGTCTCTCGGTGTCTGTGCCAGTGAACGTGTGCAGGCAGCAGGGAGCTTTAATAAAGCAAACTCTGCAGCAGACTGCAGAGCAGGCTGATTAACAGTTTCGGTGGTACCGGGGAGCATGGAAGAGCACTCTGCCTCCCCTCCTCCACCCGGCCTTAAACCTGATGGATCAAAGCTTTGACCAGCATCAGGTGGTTAAAACACAGTTCATTAACTCATGGTGCTTTCTGCCTGCTCACGGTAGAAAGGCTGCAGGAGTTGTTTAGGATGATCACATACAAAATGTGTTTACTGGAGTTCAAAACAGCTTGTCTCCTTTGTGCTAATCCCGCCCTTTAAAATTATATTAATTAAGAAAGCAGCTTTAATGCAACAGGCAAATGGCATGTAATCAGTGATTATAGCAGCAGGCAAGGACATGATTTACCAGAGATTCAGTGAGAAGGGGACAAATGCAAGATCTTGTCTTTCCTTACACAGCATCACCTGAGGCTTTGACCTGCCCCACTCCCTCTCCCTGCTTTCCAGGTCCCACAGGTGGCATTTGCTTTGCCCTGATGTGTCTGAGGGACACCTGAGTTAGGGAGAGTAAAACAGTTTTCTTTCTCCTTCTGTAACAAGTCAGTTGGGGAAGGATATGTGTTTCCCCAGCCCAGTTTCCAGACCAAGGGAAAACAGGATGATGCAGCAACCGAAGGGTGCAGAGTCACAGTCACCCCATCTGTCCCCATGGACCAAAGCAGGGAGCTGGTTGGGCTCAGCACCTTGAGGTGGAGCAAGCTCTGACAGGGTGGAGATGCTGGGTGCAGGCAGGGCAGCAAGGGGCAGCCTGCAGCATGGAGCAGGATCAAGGACCTGGTTTCCCTGCAGGGAAACACTCAGCAGGCAGAGTGACCAACAAGCAGATTCACTCAGTTGTAGGTTGTTTATGAGAATGAGATGGAAACCAAATTAATAAATTGTCCCCACTGCTATCCCCACACTCCCACTCAGCGTATTTGCTTTTCTCCCTTCTGTCTTTGCTCCTGCCCTCCTACATGAAAAAATAGTTATTTGTTTATATTCCTTGCAGTCCTTTATAATGCCTTATCAAACCACTACCCAGGTTTCTGGGCCAAAACCCCATTTTACAGCTGTAGAAAATGCAGCTTGGAGAGGCAGAGTGACTCAGGTGGGATTTTATAGCCAGCCCACATCAGAACCAACTTTCAGTATTCATCTTCTTTAGCTCCTAAAATGAACCTTCTTCCACCAGCACCAGAACTTTCTACTGTAGCTAAAGTTACCCATCACACTGAATTTGCTGTCTTTAGTCCCTCGGTTGGGTATTTGTTCCTTTGTTCTTCAGGGTCCCGGATGTTGCAGGATGTAAAGCTGAGTGTGTACTATTGTTCACTTCAGCTTTGTGCTGATGAAAGAACAAGCACAAAGGAAGGAGAGAAGAGCAGAAAAGGGGGCACCTTCTTGTAAAAAGGCTCTGAAATCCCGTATGGAAAAACTCTATAGAAGTGAATAAATGTGATTCTAAAAGCCTATTGAATTTAAGAGAGAATGATCTCCTTCCCACAAGGTTTTCAAACACCATATAGACTGGTGCAGTCTTTGAGCATCTAGGAAAAAGAGATCAGACTCTTTTCAATGCTATGGATTTATCTATATAAAACTATTGCTTTAATTTCCACTAGGTACCTTATGGAAAAGGCCTAGGGAAACGGCTAAAAAGAGAATTAGGAAAGCAATTTTAGTTGGTTTGTTTTGGATTTTGAAGTGGTTGCAGGATAGGAAGCATTACTATTGCTTTCTTCTGGTTCTCAGTGATGTTGTATTTGTTTACTTCGTTTATAGTTTGGGATTTTTTGTGGCAATTGCCACTACAGTGTTGGGCAAGGAGTTTTTAAAATAGAGTGAATGCTTTCCTAGATGTTTTTGGAGATGAAAAAAAAAACCATCTTGTGGCTTGTCTAAATCTTTATCTTTACTATATGGAGGAGGCTGTGATCAGGGGAAGGCAAAATTGGTCTTCATAATAATTTATCTGCTGGATGAAAAAGGAGCAACTGAAACAATGGATTAGATTATATGATCTAAAGACCCTTAGAGGAGGGAGAGGGCTGCAGAAGGCAGCATTACAAATAGAAGGCCTTTTCCATGTAGCTGTTATGGGAGGCACAGGCTGTCAGTCTACCAGAGAGAGCCACAGCTGTGCCAGATGTGTGGTGATATGAGCACAATGAAATGCAGCATTCAGGTAGACTAATTTTCCCACTCAGAATTCAGGGAAGCTATTCCCAAATCCTCCTGCACATATGTGCATGTAGGTATGCTACATAAAAGCAGTGTTTATGCTGGATGCCCAGAGGAAACATTAAATGACTGTGTGCACTGTTCATGATGGACACTAGACAGCCCAAAGGCAACTTTTCTATCATAAATTTATGTCAGTTTTTATATGCTACAACATCTGGATCCAAAATTGGAGCTAGCAATCTAATAAGACAGCTTGGTTATGAGCAGTCACTCCAATGTCTTGATTCTGATCATCTCCCTTTTTTAGATGATGAAAAGCTTGGCCCACTCACTTACAGACTGTACATTTCAGCCACCCCCAAGTCATACCATCTTGCTGGCAGGGGCAAAGTCAGCCCTGAAAGTCCTGGGTGCAAATTCTCACCCACAAAAAAATTCCCTGCTGGTTCAAGCAAATTATCTGTCAGGTGGCATATGCTGTTTTCTCTGTCCTAGTGATAGGTGCCTTTGCTCCTGGCATGGACGTGGTGAAACACACAATCCCATCCCTCTGGGGAAGTTCCCTTGTGTCACAGTGACATACAGATACACCAGAACTCCCAGACTCTTTCCTGGTGGGATAGCTGGGGTAGGAAAGGCCATGCAAGAGGAAAGGGGAGGTTTTATGGCCCCTGCCTCTTCCCTTGCCCATTCAGAGAAAGCTGGGAGCAACCTGCCTTTCATCTCCCCAGGACTTTGCTTGTCCAGCCATAAAACATGGATAGCAATCACCTTCCAGAGGGATTGGGAAGCTTTGTTTGGCAATACTTATAAAATGCCATGACTGAAAGGCAGAGTGAAAGGGCAATGTTTTAATAAATTATTGTTACTCCTTGAAATGTGTGGAGGGAAAGGGCTGCTGCAGGAAGCATAGTGGCATCTTGTAGTGACATCTTGATAGCTTACAGGACAGTCCCGAGCTGCTTTGCTCCCATATACTCCAGAAAGCCCTTGTTTTCCTTGTATGCTGGGAAAGCTGTTCCCATGCATTGTGTCACTGCACGGCAGCCTGCCCTCAGCAGGAAACCGCTGAGTCAGATAACCTACTGAATCATTTGCAGTTTCTCATCATTTGGATGGCATTTTTCCCCATGTTTGTGTTGTTTCCATCTCATTCCAGGTCTCTGGGTTGATAGAGACCCAGGCTGCTGGACCAGGCTGTCCTGCCCCGAGCTGTGGGGCCAGGCTGTCATCGCAGGTGTGCATGGCTCTAGGTCCTGCCACCATGGGTCACCTCGACAGACACAGCCAGAAAGGAGAGAAGTGATGGTAATAACACTGGGACACAAGTTAGAACATCCTTTTTGGTTTGTTTTTTTTTTTTTTTTTTAATAAGGCTTTTTCTACAGATATCTCTGGGTTTTGGTCAGCTCCCAAGTGCAGCTCCTGCTCTCAGGCTGCCCCAGATTTCCCAGTGGCTTTCAGATCTCTTACAAGCAGCAGGGACAAACACACCAGCAGGAGGCATTCCTATTCCGGGCCCATTCCTGTGCCACGGAGGCTGCACAGATCAACAGCACGTTCAATTAGGTGATTAGGGCTCTGTCTCAAGCATCATCATCCACACTGTGTGCACCAATATCGTTGGACTTCAATGAGCCAGTGCTGGTTTTTAATTAATGATGGATTTCTAAGGTTATTAATTAACTCTGTTAATTTTTCTGTTTTGTTTCTTAGACAGAAAACCTGAATGAAAGTCTCTGGACCTTTTCCTGTCTGCAGCAACAAGCAGCTGTGCCCCTGTGGGGTGGAGTCATGGGTTTGTGCTCTGGCTCTTATCAAGGCAAGCACCGCTGGTAGGCTTTGCTTTGGTATTCACCTCTTTTCTTACCTTGACAGGTTTTATGAAAGGCACTGATGAAGCGTTCTCCAGCTTCTTTCATGCACTCTGACAGAGTCACTGTGTGTCACAGTGTGAGCTTGTCTTCCCACCTCTTTGGCCCTCTGATGTTTCACTATCTGCTTGCAAAGGCGAGGGTTTTATTCTGAGCATGCATATTACTGTCTCACTCTTGGTAAACTCCAAAGGATGTCTGTGTATCTCATCATACAACCTGACTCGTTATCCTTCCCAGGTACTGTTCTGTTTCATTAATATGTTTCTCACTACTGCCAGAGCCCAATAGACTTGTAGGAACAGTGGCCAGAGAGTGCAAAAGGCAGTAATGAGATTTATTTTATGTGCAACTTTATGGTATTGAAGAGCTTTATGTATCATCTCTCTGTATCGTTTCCTCTCAGGCTACTGCTGGTTGAACATGTTCTGTCTGACTCCTGCATCAGCCACATTGTGTTATGATTTCCACTTAAATCAGTCTACTACCACTTTAACCCTGGCAGCCTTTGAAATCAGGAGGCCACTGGAACAATAGGCAGAATTTATACTGCAGTTTTCATCCTCACAGCAATTTTCAAACACAAATGAATCAATTTTTAATGGTCCCTTATGTGGGACATGACAAAAGATTGCAAGCCTGATTTTACAGACTAGGCTCAGAAAACCTGAGGGATTTGCTGAAAGCTGCAGAAAAACTATGGCCCAAACTGCAAAAGAAAAAATGAGTTTGTACTACCAATTTTTACATGCACGCCATGTTCCCAGACCTTTAAACTACAAGGCACTTTATTTTCTGGGTCCTGTGTTGCATTACTAACACCAGAACCAGGATATTTGCTGCCACCTCACTGTGTCAATGATATTCACTGATGTAACATAGCCTTTCCATGGAAAGGGAAATTAATTATTGCAAGTTATAGGGCATATGATGACCCAATGCTTGGCAATGTGGAGTGCCTTGGTGGAGTGCAGGATGTACTTGAGGCAGTACACTGGGAAAGGTCTTTGTGTGGAAAGTGATGCCTCAGGCATCAGAAACATGCTCTCTTCCTCCCCCACCATTACAAAATGCTACCAAGTGGTTTCCTCGTGGTGCTGAACCTGCTGCTCCTCATTTCTCTGTCTCTCTCCTTATGTTAACCAAGCTGAATAATTTGTGGTTTCATTACTGAACCACAATGTATCAATATTTCAGTCCAATATTCGTATGTAGCTTTCTCATTCTGCATATCATGGTACATCTGCACCACAGAGAATTCTCTGGAGTTTGGATTATCCTTTCCAAACCCTGTCCACATGATTTCCTAACCAGAAGGCCTATCAAGCATTGGAACAGGCTGCCCAGAGAACTGATGGAGTTACCATCCCTGGAGTTATTTAAAAGACACCTAGATGTGGCACTTAGGGACTTGGTTTAATGGTGGACTTGGTAGAAATGAACTAATGGTTGGACTTGATGGTCTTAGTGGTCTTTTCCAACCCAAATTATTCTATGACTTTTTATATTACTGAGATGAATCTATTGTGCTATGACAGTGGGCAGTGAAAATTTGGTTATGCTAGTAATGTGGTAATACAAGAAATCAGACTGACTAGAAATGGTTAACAAATGTGAAGGACTGTTGGAAGTTCTGGAAGGTAAATATGGTTTAAATTCTAGGAAGACACTGAGGGAGCTTACTAACTGCAGTTCCAGCTTGGACAGCTATATACTTCTTGAGTTTGGATGAAGGAGTTGTTATGCTTTGCTGTAATAAGCTTCTGAAAAATTAGTTAATTTTTCTATGGTTCAAAGGTGGGTTATGAAATGAAATTACTAACCATGTAGAATGTCCTTACCCTGTAAAATGAAAAGCAGATGATTAAAAAAAATTACCTTTCAGGTCATTGAGAATTCCTGCAAAACCAAAACATGCCCCAATGGAACCAGAGCAGGCAGAGGTTTGTAACACAGCTTCTGCTTTGTCTTGCACTTGGAGGTAAAAAGGACTCCTACAGAATAATGCAATGGCCTTTTCCTAACCCCCTGTTTCCTGAATACTCCCAAAGGATGAGGGGCCAGAAAGAACAAACAACATTGAGAAACAGCAGGTTCATCATGTTCTGGCATAAGTGGAAATAGTCTGGAAAGGACTCTGTCAATACAGTTTTCCCTCAACAGATGTGACCCCATATTTTCATTTGGGCAAAGGAAATCATTCTAGAGAAAGACTGGAAATTCAACAAATACTTCAGGACAAAATCACATAATTTGCTAGACACTAATGAATCACATACATTTCATTCTTTTTATTGGTGCCCACACCCATGATCCACCTCACTTCAGTTCAATAAAGATCAGACACCCTGTTTAACCTTCGAAGTCAGGCATATGAGAAAGATCCAAAGCTATCACCAATTCCTAAAAGAAATGTACTGCTTTTCTTCATTTAAATGTTTTAATTTGCTTTTCCTGTTTTTCCTATTTTCCATCAAAGCTGTGGGAGGCAGTGATGCCTTTGGACTATTGCCCTATATCTTTTCATTACAACTTTTACTTTCCTTTCTGGCCCATTCTGAAACAGGAAAACAATGTGGGTGGCAGAAGGGTGCTTCCACCACTTCATTAAAACAGCATTTGTGTTTTTTTAATTGAAATGTCTTGTGGCATCTCTTATTATAGCTATTAATATATGACCTAACACCATTCTTAACAGCATTTGGATATTAGTATATATATATATATATATTGCTGCTAGGCAGTCAGTAGCTGAGTAATATATATGTACATCAATGATGTTTTAATGATGCATTGTTCTAATATGTCACCAAAAAAATAGTGGTCACATGATAGTTTAGTGCCATACATCACTCTAGTGAGGTATTTTTTACGATATATTGCCCAAACAATGTCATTGGAAAGGAAGAAGAGACACATAAGAAATGGTAGGTTTTAATTTACTACAGTTTTAAAAACACTTCTAATATTCTTAATACAATAATAGCTGACCAAGTCTGAAGTGGAAGAGACGTGATACTAAAAGAGAGGTCTGAAGCAGAAATCTAAAGTGCAATCCAGTGGGTGAGAAGGCATCACACAGACTCTTGAGGTAAATCATATATCTATTTATGCTAGCAAACAGAAAGAAAGTGGAATGAGGGGGGACCCTAATTTTTTTTTTCAAAATGGTTATATATCTGATTAGAGAAGGCTCTGATAACTACTCACATATAGCAGGAGTAGCATTGGGACAGCAAAAAGATAAAGGTGAAAGAGGAAACAAAAATGAGAGAGCTGAGCATCAAGCTGGCACAGACAGTGGAGTGAGCCACCAAGCTGGATGGGGCTCTTGAGCAAACTAGTCTAGTGAAAAGTCTTCCTGCCCACAGCAGAGAGATCTAGATGATTTTTAGGGCTCTTGAAACCTAAGCCAGTCTGTGATTCTGTGATTCTGTATGCCAAGTAGGACTTGTGAAATCTGCCCTTACTAAAATATTCCTTTCATCCTATAGCTGCTTATACCTTAGTGCACCAAATGAAGATGTTGCAAGACAAGAAATCCCTGAAAAGCTACCTAAAAACTAGAGCTGGTGTGCAAAAAGCATTTGTTTCTTCCAGAAAAACACCGCTGCATGTAAAACATGAAGTGCATTGAGTTGGCACCAGCTGGAACAGTGAGTGAATAATAAGGAAAAAAATAGAATTATATGTATTAAAGAATAACATCCCTGTTCACTGTTAATATCAACTTATGTAGTTAACTTGTATCTAATGCAGAAAAAAATACTAAGCAGATACTGTACTCCAGGCAAAAAATATTAGACTTTAATTAAATGAAGTAAACATCTCATTAAATGTCTATTTCTATAGACACTAATGAACATTATTGCCAAAGGGGCAACGGAAATAAGACAACGAATATGGTAAAATGTATTCCTTTACAATTTTGAGTAGTAAATCTTTCCTGTGATCTAACAAGGTACAATAAGAAATCCTACTACATTAAAATACCTCTAAGGATGTAAGAAAACTTATCTCTGATCATCTCAGCTAGAAATTACACCACACATTTCCACTTGGTTTTTTAAAAACTCCTACTCTGATTATAATGCACCATTGGAGAAGATAGCATTATTTATTTTAGGATATTTCACACAAGGAGAGCAGAAGTTTTCAAGGAAACCTTGAAAAGGTATGGACTTTTAAGCAATAAAGACCTCAGTTTTAGATGTTTTCTTTAACTTCTGCTGGCTCTTTTCAGGCAGAGTAGCACACCTTTATTCCTACGTCTTCTCACAGGTTGCATGGTGAGATTTGTACTCATCGTATTCTGTTCGACCTGAGAAATTCAGGGCACAAAGTATTTTTGCCCAAAGTCTGCCTGATACAGAGCTGGGCCTTTCAAGGCCCTGTGTTTCCCCATTGATTGTGGGATAGGGCTTATCCCCCATATCTGGTGTCTCCACCAGATTTGAGAAGGGCTTTGCTCCCCACCCAGGCTCTCTCCTGTCTCTTCCTCCTTTCCTAGTTTCCCTTTCCCACCCTTCCTGCTGTCCTGACATGCCATCAGATGAGGAAGCTCCCAGAAGCTGCCTAGTGCTCAGCATAGGTCTGAACTGGAACTGGGCTCTTGCACAGCCCCTGGTACCTTTTCTCCTGCCCTGTCTGCTTTTGCCTTTATTTTGCTCCTTGGTTGTAGAGAACGTGGCTTTTGCTCTGCATATTTTTCCCACGTCATACCAAGCACTGTTCTCTGTCAAAGATCTGAGAGTTTCCAAGGAATCAGTGACCTCTCTGCAAGCCTGAGGAGCCCCAGGAGCTGCACCTATCCCAGTGCCCTGCTGCAGGCAGCCAGCTCTCCTCTTCCTGGCAGGCTGCAGCACTAGCAGTTTCAGCCCTGGCTTTTGACCAGCCATAATATTCTGTACAGGAGGAGGCACAGCTTTGTACACAAATGTTGCATTGCTCATCCAGGAGAGCTTGCCTGTGTGGTCACTGGATATGCACAGGAGACCCTGCCTTTGTGTCATCCCAGTGCTGCTTTTCTCTGAGGTACTGGGTATAAGGTGTTGCTGGAGGCAAGATGCCCAGAGTGGGTGATCTAACCCTCTTCACTTCTGCCTTGGAAATCAAGATCTGCTGTGGCTTATGGTCCTCTGAGCCAGATGGTTAGCAGGGCTGTTGAATTTATTTCTTGGTGTTTCGGTACATAAACCTAACAAAATGGTTTTACCTTCCTACAGCTGGCACACGTGCCTAATGATTTGATCTTTTGCATTTTAAATATTTATTCAGTATTTAATTTACACCCCTGAGACTAATCCTGGTGCTTTAACTTAGCCCTTAACTAGTTTCACTGAATCATCTCTATGACAATTCAGTGATCTTCAACAAATTGGCTTTGTATATGAGCAGAGCCCCATCCTTTCTTTATTGGTATTTTGGGGGTATTTTGGAAAGAGCTACTGGTGATTTTTTTTTAGTATTACAAGGCATTAAACTGTTGTTTCTGTCTTTGAAATTATAGATGGTCTCCATAGAGACACTGAAGTTCTACATTGCTCTCTTGAATTGCCTGAAGAAGTGGCACTTAGAATTACATTCAAAACAATGCTAATTAGCAAATGCTGAATTTTAAACAAGCTTCACAGCAAGGTTTTTGTTTGATAGAAGCAGCAAACCAGCAATCGACTGACCAAACTGTCAAAGCTGACTACAGACAACATGCTATTTAATTATTCATTAGACATTGTACAGGGTTAACTGCAATAGGCACCATTCCCTTTTCGAGGAAACACTGAGCCAAGTGCAAGTGCCTTAGAAATCCAGCATAATAAATAGTCAGAAAAAAAATCAGCAAAAAGAAATTTCCTTCCCAAATTGCAGATTTTTATTGAGGAGGGGACAGGCATGAACAAACCTCTGCAGCCATTTGATGAGAATGACCCAGCATATGCACAGAATGGAAAGAACTTGTCAGGAGCCCAATCCTGCTAGACAAAGGTAGACAAATCCTAGGTAGACAAAGCTACCATGAGAGGGCTTGGGTGGAGGACAAGACAGACATTCTCAATCTAGGATTAGGCCTGGATGGTGTAAGGTGAAGGAAGGTGGAGCAGAGCATCCCATAGGGCCCTCAGTGTCCCCTTCTGCCCAGAACCATGGGTGTCTCTGATTCACACATTATATGTAGGGGCATATGCCCACAGGGGTGCTGGGGGCCCTTCAGGGGCTGCCTGGGAGGTAAAACCAGACAGACATTTTGGTCACAGCAGAGATTGGAAACTGGCAGTAGCTGAAGCCAGATGTTGTTGCTGAACTCATTAACCTGGCAAGGTGCAAGCAGGGGCAAAAAGAAAGCTTTAGAGAAGGCTTTTATATTAGCTAAAAACTTGTCACTTGAAGAATAAGCCATAGTCAAAGAAAATTATTGCAAGAAGGGGGAAGATTTGTGGATCCATGCAGAAGCCACAAAGTGTTGGGAGACATTTTGGACAGACACTGATCTAGGCTTAGATACACTTAGAAAAATGGAGACTGGAAATATATGTTTATTCCACTATTTGGTTTGATCTGTGTATTTCTCATGTTAGCTAAAGCAAAGTCCATGTCTGCTGCAACAAGGCCAGTGTATGAGGACAATGTTCTGCCTCTCCCAAGCCAAAGGAAATCAAAGATGAAACACTGCTCACTCTGAGCAGCACTACCAGAACTATGCCAGGTACTGATTCAGGTGGCTGTAGTTATCTGCAATTAGATGCATTGCAGACCAGGTAAATAATTCTGGGCCACACTTTGACAAGGTTTATACTTGGAAGAGGACAGGAGGACTGCTGGCATGCTGTGTTGTTTCTCTGGAATGCAGGGCAGCAAGAACTGCCAGCATCACAGGCAGGAAGCTCACACAGCATCGTTATAAGTGTACATTGGTGTAACTGATGACTGCAGAGAGCACTGACCCTTAAACTGAAAAGTATTTGCAAAGAGTACCAACATGATAGTTCAGTTCCACTAGTAATGTAGTGCAATCACTTACCATCCTCTTTCCCTCTCTGTTGTCATTTTATTACTTACATGGGAAACAGCGAGAGAGTTGTCAGCTGGGATTATCTCTGATGGTCTTGATTTGTAGAGCTAAACCTTCTTCCCTTAAAGCCTTTAATATTTCTGTAACTCTCTCAAATGCTTTTCATGCATCAGACATGGCACCACTGTTAATGAAGGATTCAGAAATGAGCAAATCAGTACAGCAGACTTCACCTCACACGTCTGTCACGTCTGCCCTCCATGCACAGCACTGCAACAGGCATCTACCCACCACCTGCTCTGTGCAGGAGAAACACAAGTGCCAAACAGGACAACTTGCAAACAGTTCTGCTCCTATGGCTGGGATGATGGTTTGTATCAGGTGTTTGTATTAGAGGATTATATTTTCTGAGATGAGACAAACAAGGGAGTAAGATGAAATCTCCTATCTAATCAAATGGAATAAAATGTGACTGGTAATGCCATTCCCAGCTATGGTGATACTTCATCCTACTTATTATAGCTACCTACATATGGGCTAAAACTCAGCATAATAAAATCTTTCTATCTAAAGTGGTTCACAGTCTGTAGTCAGTTATTTTCCTGCTACCACTTTGTCATATCAGCAGTAACTGCACTTGCCATGAGCATTTGAATGGCCTGTCATAGGAGAGACTTGCCCAGCAAACAATCTCTGTACTCTGCAGTCCTGTTAAATAATGCCTGTACTGAACCTGACTACAAGAATGATCTCACCCTGTGTATTGTTTTCTGTGTAGTGTCCACCATTATTAAGACTGCATGTCCTAGATCCCAGAAAAAGGCTCATGTAAGGAAACAATTATTTCCCTTTTCAGCATGCATATTTTATTCCTGCTAGTTTTGTCAGCAGCATACAAAAGCTGGGTGCTGAAGCCTGCAGATTTCTTGTTCTCTCCTGACACTGAGTCCCACACATATCTCAGTCAGGGAGCAATTGGTCTCCGTTCATGTGTCCACTGTAGGAGTATACATAAGGGAAAGCCTGAAATAGGACCTTTTAATTTGACAAATGGTAAGTACAAAGATGCTGGGTTGCCACTGTTGCTGGCTAAGGCAGCCCCTGTCAGCAGCATCTGGGGCGAGTTCAGCACGTTTATATAGGTTTGAGTGAGCATGCAGTTTTCCCTAGTCACCAAAAGGTTCACAAATGATCATGTAAAGAGATGAAAAAAAGAACCTGGTGTTTAACTGTGCCTTTCTCTCTCTCCATTGTTTGGTGCTAGCTATGTAAATACCAGCTTCTCCATGATGTGACTGCTGTCTAATCTAGTGTAAGGTCCTGCCTCAGGAGTAGCACCCACAAGTGGATCTGCCTTGCTTGCATGAAAAGATAGCCAGACAGTGTAATTGCCTCAAGTCCCCAGACTCCCAATACTATTTCTTTTTCATGGAGGATGTGGAAGGAGAGTTTGTGTGCTGGTCTGGGACTACTTGCTGAGCCTGCACTGTGCTCACTTTAAAGCAGCCTTGGTTGGGGATGTGTTGCCTTGTGAAAGACATCAGCAAAGCAGCCCTGGTCCACAGGGAACAGGGGAAGGGCAGGGAATGGAGGAAGGGGTCCCAGGAGGCTGAGAGCAAGCATAGGTGGGGTCTGCCACAGCCAGGGTCAAGGACTCTCAAGCTCTGAGGATTTTAAGGGTGTAAAACCCCACTGAGGCTCAGCTCCTTCCTGCAGTATTTCCCAGTCTAGGAAAGGAGGGACATGGAGTTGGACCACTTGGCTGAGTGAAATGAATAGAAATGAGAATGAAATATTTATTGAATAGTTGTATTCACTTTAATGTGTTTTCCTGTTACCTAGAAACAAATTAGCAATTACTCCAGATCTGATACCCAAAGAAAGCACCACTGAACTGACCTGACTGCATGAGTTCTGGCTCTGCACCTTGGTCTGCATGTGGGTTTGAGAAGCTTGGTCTGTGTCCAAAAGCAATCTGAATCCCAACAGTGCTTGTTGTTTTATAAGAATAACTCTAATTGCTGAATTAAACAAAAATAAGAAAAAAAGTAAAGCAAACAAAGTATTTTTAACTGTAATAAAGCCTGTTTAATGTTTCCATGCTTAGTATTGAAGTGACCGACCCATCATTTGGATTCATCATTTCAATCTACTTTGGTCCAAGAACTATGAAGAAACAATAGTTTTTAATAGAAGCTGTACTACAATACATTAAAAAAAGAGCTCACTCTCTCAGAGATGAAGATGCCTCCTTGGACTAATGTTCAGGTCCTGTATTTTCTGGATTTTGGTTGATTTATCCATGCAGCCATAATATCATTTTATGTTTCATTTCCTAGCTTTCTAAAGGAAACAAGAAACATAAAAATGCAATTTAATGCACTCCACAATGACTAGTTAAGCATTACATCATCAGAAAGGCTGTCACTAACTAGTGAGTGGTCCCAATGATACGACAGCATTTCCTAGCAACTGCAGAGAAGTTTTTAACCCTTTTCTGACTACTATATCTACCACTGAAGCTAGAAATAGCTTGTAGCACACAAATGCATTTATCCAAATGCCTGCAAAAAAACCCAAAGCTCCTTCCATCTTGTGATTATGGTGTGAACATTTTTCTCTGTAATTCTGAAAAGATGCCCAATTCAGTTCTGCAAAAGGCCATATGAGGCCCACACGGCTGTGCAGGCAGCCTCTGAGAAAAAAGGGAAGCATGATGAATCATTCTAGTGCTACATGTGCAGACATAGAGTGATACAGGGTTTTTTCACTAGCCTCAAGAATGATGACTAGTTGAAATATTACCAGGGTTCTCAGGAGGTTTACAGTTATTATTTGAACAGGTCATGAGTCTTTGCAGCCCTCCTGAACATCATTCAGTGTTTTAGAGAACACGTTATGTTCATCCTATATGCTGCAAAGCAGAAAGAGGCACTTAGCTGTAAGCCTCAAATTTAAATAAAATTGATGTGAAGAAAGCAAAATGAAACCTAAACCCTGGTATGATTTACATGGCAATGGGCAGATCTTGAGGGATAAAGCACCTGGGGGCTACCTCACAGGCTCACATCCTCTCCTGATGAACGCTACAAGTCCTGAGATGGCTTTTACTGCAGGACTGAAATCTGAAATCCACACTGGGAAACAGAGCAAGGACCTCCACTGCAGCTGCAGTACAACTGCATGCCAGGAAACCAGCAGCATAAGCAGGTGCTGCACACAGGAAGAATATGGGAGAGGCACCAAGAACCAGGTCTGCACACTAAGGACTAGGACAGCACCTCCTGTTATCTTCTTAAGATTCAAGAGCATGCCATCTTTTCCTGTGTGGTCTTGCACAAAATGTTCATGTCCAGGAGATTGCCAGACACAGAGAGAGCTCAACCCCTGATGTTTTCTGTGTGAATAAAGAGTGGAGAAAAAAGTGTGTGTCCTCCTGTTTCCCATGCCTCATTTGACAGGTTTCCAGGTCCTCAGAAGGACCTCTATGGTGATGTCAGCAGACTCTGTCTATCTTCAAATACTGTCTTTTTTCTTTTTTGTTTGAACACATATGCATAGTAAAAACAAAACAGCCCAATTTGTAGGTCTTTTCTTAAATTGTATGGCTTGTAGTAGCCATGAACCAAGCAAGCCAGGAGATTAAGCAAGTATGAGGAGAGCAAGAAAAATCCAGAAAAGAACAGCAAGAAGAGCACAGTAATTGCTTTTCAAGTCCCACAAAGATGGTCTGGACAAACATCAGTCTAATTGGAGCAATTCTTCAGTATTTTATTCCAAATAAATAAGCCATCCAACTCTATTACATATGACGTCGTGTACTCGTTCCAATGATCTTTAACTGGGTAATGGGACTGCACTGCTTTGTGTGTTTTCATTCCAAATTACTAAAACAAGCTTTGTAAAATCTCCCCAGAAAAACATGATGTCCTGTTAAATGACTACTCCAATATGATTATAAAAAAACCTGACTCTTATTACTCTGTTAGTTTGTCAGAAGCTGTAATAAAGCAGAGCAATAACTAGCCAGCATGAAAGAGTGAGCATTTCCAGCTAAAGTGCAGAGAAGTAGATAGGACCTAATTTGTGTTCTGCAAAGCCTCAGGCCAGCCAGAGGCTGACAGTCTTCCTCTCACTGACTTCACTAGAAATCTCTCAGCACCTCATAGGATTGCAGAGCACCTGGTAGTATCGACCTCATCAGTGCAGCTCCAAGTACTCAGTGTTCACATCAGCTGTTAACATAAATTATAGTTGAGGGTATACAGGATTTGTAAGAGCTAATCCAAACACTAGTGAACACCTTCACTATTTCACTGGGTCAAAAAGGGTGCACCCATTTAGCCATCCGTGAAGGTATTGTATCACAGCCATGCGGATCAAGCCATGTAAAATGATTTTCCAATATTTCCATACCATAAAATATGTACATACATTGAATCCACCAATCTTGTTGCCTACAAATACTGCTGATGCCTAGGAATTTACTAAGCCATCCACAGAGCTTTATGAACTGTCTTTAGGATCTGAGCCAAACCCCAGATCCTGAGCCCTCTTTGATGCTAGGATATCTTTTATAGCACCCACTTACAGTTGTTTCTCTTATTTTAATTTACCAATTTCTTAATAGCAACAAGATACTTGTTAGACACATGTGCATTTTACTGTGAGGAGATTATTGCACAGTATATTTTTAAAGTTCACTTGGTCTGTGACCTTGCATCCTCTAACATCATCCAAGTAGGCACTGGATTTATGGAATGGCACTGCATTGAAAAGAGGCCAGATTTTTTCCCAAAATAGTTGCCATTCTGCGGTTTCTGTTCTCTTTTCAAGTGAGATATTACTGACTTTGAAAACCTGGTCCCTGGATAGTCTTCAAGGTATGAGTTAAACTAGAGAAAATATTTTATATAACTTTATATTAACCCTTGAGTTGCACAATGAGGTGATTAGAAACTTCTCTTTTACATATCCTGTAACTTGTCCACTTGAACACTTTGCATTTAATTTCTTTGTTAATTTTCTTTTTAAAGGAAAAAAAGAAAACAAACCAACACATGGGGGAAGGCACAAAGGTGACAGTCAAACTCCTCCATAATATTAATCTTGGAGAGTGACCAACCCAAATATATTAGCTCCAAAATTGATGTTTCTCTTTTCATTTTATTTTCAAAGTTAGCAAGGGATAAGAAAAGGAGATTGTAATGGGACCTGGGTTTCATTCTTGACCAGAGCAGGTACTGGGAAGATCTCACAATGATTTATGTGCATATATCTTATATTTAATTTCCTTATCTTTTTAAATGGATTGTGAATAATTCAGGCAATGTCTGTTTGGATAACAGAGTTTGTGCACCCCTGAAGATCGAAATCTAATTACCCCCTAACAGATATAGCTTGGAGCTCATAACACCAGGTTTCCTTATCCCACCTACCCACACCCCAGGGCTCATCCCTATGCATGAGCCCTTTGCTATCCAGCTCCCAGTTAGGTCTCAGCTTGTCCTTCAAGACATCCAACAAGGCTGACAGTCAAGATAACATCCATAAGAGGCCACTTGCCCTGGGGGAAGTCAACTGTCACTATCAAACTTGTTCCAGCAAAAAATTAAATATTTGGCATATGATAATAGCCTACCTGTCACTATTGCCTCAGATCAACCTTCAACCTCACCAGACAAAGGGTCATAAATCCATATTGAGCTCTTCTTTTCATTTCCCAGTAAGTCTTCCTCTTTGAGCATTAGCTCTTGAGCTCATTGACCTGAGTACACACTTAAGAAACTCTGTTAGTTATCTAAAAAAAGACAAAATGAAGACAGGCAGAAGCTGAGTTAATCACTTGGACATATGGAAATAATGTGACAATGCTGTTTATATGCAGACAGGCAGTTCCCTAATAGCATCATTGCAAAACACTCAGGGTTTTTTTAACTGGGGGGGAAAAACCCAAAACAAAGCAAGGAGGCTGCATAAGACAGCCAGAATTTGATGGATCTGATTGAAAGCTCTTCTTCTGCATAGTTTGCTGTGGGCATAATGAGCATGATCTGTAATTGCTACACAATATTTAAAATCTACAGCCAAATTCAAGCCAAAAAATGAGACAACTTTTCAGTTAGGAAAGGGAGAGTGGCTGGACAAAGGAAAAAACAACAATTTTGCCATAAATCATTGCCATCATTCTGATGCCAGGAAAACTTTCATTTCCAAGGTAGGTTTACCCTGGGACCCTCCTAACCATTTGTCCTTCTAGAATTATCCTTTGATTTAAATGACTATTCTTTTCTGGCATTTGTTTTCCTGATAATTTTTGTAGAGACAAATCATGAAAGTACTAAAGATGTTCATATTGATCCAGAAAAGAAAAAAAACAGTGAACCACGTGACTGACACAATATATACAGTTGGGGGATGGGGAGGTTTAAAGGTGCAAAATTTCCCTCTGCACATGAATAGCAAATATATTGTATTTGAGGATCAGAGGGAGATAGAGATGTTTCATTTGGTTAACAAGAGAGAAGTCACTAATAAAGTTTAAACCTGAATTTGCCGATTGTTTTTGATGGTTCGGCTGCCAGAGTTTCATTCACAAAGCTGCGTACAGCCAGCATCCAGCCGTAAGGTGTTTCCTTCTCTGTGTTTATATCCCAGGTGGCAGCACTGGGAGCTGCTGAGCAGAGACCAGTTTCCTCCAGTCCTCCCCACCTGCCACCTTGCAGGTGTCCTGTCCCTGGGCCAGGCAGTTTGGGTGCATGGACCAGTGAGCCGCAAGTGCCGGGCTCGGGGCAGCAATCAGATGGCCACGGGACCCGGCCCGGTGGCTGCTCTGCTCCTGTGGGCACAGGGAAGTTTGGGCTGGGCGGGAAGGAACCGGCTCCATGGCTGACTTCCTTGTGAAGGACAATAAAAGCAGTGAGTGGGGACCTCACACACACCAGCCTGATTGCTCGAACAATGATATCAACAATAACAATAAATCCCTTTTTCCAGCCCAGTCCTGTGGAGCAGCCAGAATGGACCTTAAATAATTCCCAGCAGCCAGAGCATTGTGTGGGGCTCTCGGGGCTGGTTTAGGCTGGGCTCATCAGCTGCCTGTGCTCATGTGAGCAGCAGAGTGCTTGGCACAGGCTGCAAAACCTGCCCAGGAAGTGACTGGTGCCTAGCACGTACCTGAGCCCAAGTCTGCAGCAGGCCAGCATGTGTGTCACCATGGCAGTGAGTCCCTGCCCCTCCACAAAGGGTGGCAATCAGGACACTTGGCCAAACCTTGCTGCTCGAGCAGCCCCTGGTCACCACGGGAACACCACGTGGAACCTTGGGCTCTCTTTGCAGGGTGGCCTGCAGAGCCATGTTGTTAAAAGTCACTGCTGTGTGTCCCCAGCCTGCTGAAAAGGAGGACTTCTCTTTAGCAGCTGGAGTACCACCAGACTGAGAGACAGTAGGTCCCCTGCCACAGCAACACCTGGGAAAGGGAAATAGGTAACCATAGGTAAGGTAACATTACAAGGAGGTCTCCTCTGCAGACTGAGAGCAGACATTTGCTGGCAGTAACTCAATGTGCAAGTCACATCTGAACCTATGAACTTGGGCTGGATATTTCTGCACTATATTCCTTTCAGAAATGGAAATACACCATTTCCTAAACAAGTCAAAATGAGGAAAGTGCTTGTATTTGATTATGCCACTAAGTGTTAATTTGGGACCTGCTATACCTTCTTTGTAGTCTCTTTTTCACTAGTTTTATAACTAGTGGAATAAAATAGAAAAATAGGGCTAGAGGTTAAAAAGGGAACTGGAAAATATAGTTTTGTCTTTTAAACCACTCATAACTGCTCCATATATGTTTTAAGCTCTCATCTGACAGTTTTCAATCAACTAGCTCATATTCAAGCTTAGTCCCTTGTAAGATAAGTCCTAAACTGTGGTCTGCTAATATTTTAAAAATTGAGGAGAACTGCATGTGGGCAATAACTGGATACAGAGCAAACACCCTAAAAAAGCAGTACCCAGCTTGGAAACATGGATTGCAGCACAGGAGACAGAGTCAGCTTTGAAGACTAGGCAGAAAGCCAAGCCATCCCTAGTCATGGCTGGAACTGGAAACACAAAGGATTGCATCCCACTCCTCCCAAGTCACTGTTCCCTAAACCCTCACTCAGCTTAACGCAGGCTGTGGCAGCTTTGCCTCTGCAGCAGGGCTGCTATCATTTGTAGTAGGTTGCATTCCCAAAGCCATTTGCATGTTTCACTTTTTTTATCTATTTTAGATCTTCCCTCACACACTTCTGCCCCCACTTGCCTCTATTCTCTGCAGGGATTCTCCCAGTGCTAGCTCTACAGAAATCTCTCATCATCCTTAGCAGAGCTCTCCTGTGCAAGTGCTTTGCCAAACACACTCATCTTCTATTCTTCCCTAAGTCCAGCAGTCAGGCTTTTCTACCTTTATGTCAGTTAACACCTTTTTCCTTGTAAACCTTTCTTCTCTTTTCATAGAGGTTATAATAAAAAATTAAGTTAAACCACAAAGCCTCATTTTGTAAAACTTTGTCTGACCTGGATCGCCAGAATCAAAGAAATTCTGAGCTAATGATGAATCTGCCTTGTTCAGCTAATCATGCCTAATTGCCAGAGTTCATGGGCACTGAGCTCTCAGTGCAGGAACAGAACAAAATTATCACAGAGTGGTGCTTTCACTGGTTTGTGCTGAAATGAGTGATGAAGTTTTCTTATTTGGAAACATAAAATTGAGATAAAATTTGCTTGAAGGTGATAAATTGGCAAAATGGGTCAAATCCCAGACTGAAATATTTAACAGCAACCTATTCACTCAGCAAGAAGTATATCAAATTCATTAGAAAATCTGCAGGTAAGAGGACTTTGCCAATCTAATAGAGTAAAACTGAAGAGATGAAATAAATTCCCAAACTAGCAGTCAACAGTGTGCAGCCAGCAATAGCCCTAAGAAATGGTTCAATTTTCTCACCAATTCAGCTGTGTGACCTAATGCTGGTTCCAATTGTTATTGTATTAACTGTTCATATTAAGTTAATCTTGAATTTGGTCAAGACAATACCTGGCATGTTGTAAATCACTAAAAATACCTACGTTGCCATACAAGTAGATTATATGACCCCTGGGTAATATCTTAAGAACTAAAGCTGCATGTGAGGTTCAGTATTGTTCTAGTAATTAACAACCTGCAGACAGATAGTTTCACATTTCATCCTTGAACTAATAACATCATTTGATGTGTGAAGTAGCTTGCATGTGATGGACATTAATTGTAAACAAAATTCTGAATTCTTCACTATCCTATTAAAACGCAAAACACTAAATTACGTTCCATTATTTCATAGTAAGCAATGTACTGCAAAAGTCTGAAAAAGGTACCTAGCTATATATATATTTATTAGATACTACCTTTTCATTTATACATTATACATACTCATACATACTCACTTTCATGTCATATACAACAGCTTTGCTATGAAAAAGCTTTTTGCCACATCAGAGAAGGAAGGTTATTTTCCCCCAAATAGCAACCACTGTATGGAATCAGGTCTAATGGGTTTAAGTACAGAGTACTAAAATGACATTATTATAAATATTGCTTCATAAGACTTCAAACTACCACAATAATTTAATATCAGTGCAATCAAACTTTATGTGACTTTTTGTGTGGGCAGACGAGCAATTGAGAGCTTCTTGCTTGTACTTTTTCTGTGTGGGTACTTCTGCAGCAGTTTAGCAAATAGTAACTGATGTCCTAATCTAAAGCTGCCTATTAACAGACTTAGGCTCAATGAGGTGGGCTTTGTAGAATAGGTAAAGTGTGTCATGACATATAAGAAAAGATGGAGATTAGATAAGAAGGGAAGACAAAGGGAGAGGAGAGTTGATAGGAAAAGAGGGCTGGGAGGGATCTCTATGTTGGTCCCTGGTATAACTTTCTTCCCTGTCTCAGACTTATTCTGCATCACATTATACCCCTAAGTTCAAAATGTCATGCACTGATCTCTGCTGGGAACAACCCATGTGCAAAGAATGTCTCTAATAAATCTGCCACGTTTTAGATTCAAGATGTTTGAATATCAATGGTGGATGGAGTGCCTGCTTAAGCTTACATCTAGTATGATTCTGCTCAGAAACAGACAGCAAAGCTCTTCTTGAATGCAAGAAGGTATGAGAGTGGTGCAGAAGGTATGAGTGGTGCACTCCATGCTTACAAAAGCAGTAACTCTCCTGAGACAAAAGCAGTGTTTCAGGAAAGTGGTGAGGCAGAGCAGTGGACCCTCACAGCCAGCACTCATGACCAAGGTGGACTTCCAACAGCTGCCTCACCCTAGACTAAGTATCTCCAGCTTGAAGCTTGGGGCAGCCTGTGCTGTATCTTTTTTTGGTTTTGCAACCACAGATCTCTGCTGCTGCGAGTGAAGCAAGTCAGGCAAGGCTCAGATCCACACCTGCAACCTGGGGCCTGAGCAGAGCACAGGAAAACTTTCGTCTGTGCCCTGACCTGAGTGATCACCCTGCCTTAGGCAACAAAGAGAATAAAGTTGTTTGGTGAGAAATCAACTAATTAGGACCAAAAGTTGTGGGAATGGAGATCTGGAAGAAGACATGTTATTGGCAGTCCTCATTAGTGAGAGAAATAGATGGGTTGATGTACTGGTTTGCGCTGGGCTGGAGCTCATTTTTTTCATGGTTGCTCGTACGGTGCTCGGTTTTGGATTTGTGACAAAAAATGTTGATAACAAAGGGATGTTTTAGCTATCATGAGCAGTGCTTACACAACATCAAGACTTTTTCAGTCTCTCACCCTACCCCAGCAGCAAGCAGGCCAGGGATGCACAGAGACTGCAAGGGAATGGAGCCAGGTGAGCCAACTTCAACTGTCCAATGGGAACTGCCCAGAAAAACTGTCCCAGGGATGCCCCAGCCCTGGCAGTGTTCAAGGCCAGGCTGGATGGGGCATTGAGCAACCCAGTCTAGTGGAAGAGGGGTTGTAACTAGATGATCTTTTAGGTCTCTTCCAACCTAAACCACTTTATGATATTCCATACCATATGGAATGCTCAGCAATAAAGTCTGGGGGAAGAAGAAGGAAGGGGGGTTGTTGTTGGAGTTACTGTGTTTGTTTTCTCAAATAATCATCATGTGGGATGGAGCCCTGCTTTCCTAGGGGTGGCTGAACACCTGCCTGCCCATGGGGAGTAGTGAATTAATTCCTTGTTTTGCTTTATTTGTGTACGTGCATGATCTTCCTGATCAAATTCTCTAAATCCCAACCCATTAATTTTCTCACTTTTATTCTTCTGATTCTCTCCCCCATCCCACTGAGGAGGGGAGCTGGTGGGGCAGAGTCCCCAAATGGGGTTAGCCCATGAGTGCAGAAATGAAAAAGGAGCAAGGACTGTGGGACAAGGAAACCTAGAAAAGTCTGAGTGGTACAAGCTGGGCCTGACATGGGGAGAGAGTAAGATGGAGAGGAAGGGAGCAGGCAGGACAGGAAGAGAACAGGAGGTATGGGGTCATGGTTACAGGGGATGGGTGCAAAAGCTTAGGACTGTTAAAGCACAGCTTCCTGCAGAGCCCTGAGCTGCTCCCACAGTCCTGAATCCACCTTTCCTCTGAAAAGTGCTCCCTCCCCATGTTGGGCTGGCTGAGGAAGCCGAAGAGCTTCGCTTGCTGTTCCTCTGCTACCTCAGGAGGTCACAGAGATCTGTGGGGAACCCAATGGCAGCAGCTCAGATGATGACTCGCTGGGGTGTCACCATGATGCCACACAACCGAGTTTCCTGTGCTGGGGGTGTAGTTCTGCTTTCCCTTTTGTGGTAATAAATTATAGGATTGAAACAGCAACAAAAGTACAAGGTTATGCTGGAAAGCACAAAGTGCTGCAATTGAGGGGGTTTGCCACTTTTATTCCCCTAGTCTCCTTTCACAAACCATCACCTCCACCAGCACCCTCCTATTTTGTGGTCCTAGCACGAAATTACCCTGTTTTCTTCAGTTTGTTCTCTTCCCTGCTGCTCTGGGCATGAATTGGTGTGGTGCAATGAAAGAAATGCTGCATAGTTGATGTCTTTTCTTCTTTTGTGTGAACAAGGCAACACATAGTGAGTGATGTGGAGGCGGAGGGAAGGAAGCTGAGCTGCCGGGCAGTGCAGGCCATGGCTCCCTGGAAAACCAGCACTCTTGGTCCCTGCATGGAGCCCTGTGTGGGGTGGGATCGACCACTCAGGCTCAGCTGTCTACAGGCAGTCACTTCTTCCAGGAACGCTGCACAGCAATGGCCTGACCAGAGGCTTAGATTGGTTTTCAGACTTAAAAGATGCTCTTACTGACAAGGTGTCGTTGTACCACACATAAGGCATGATTATGATTCTGACAAATGAAAATGTCTCAGATTGAGCTCTCAGAAATACTGCTTTGGACTTCAGTGCACCTCGGCTCCTTTTGTTTGGTGAGGATAAAGCATGTCCTCAGTTCACTGCGTCCTTAAAAGAACTCAGCATTTGTGAGGCACTCAGATGCCTAAGTGCCATAATTCTGACTTTGGAGCAAGAGCTGGGTAGTGGGTAGTGACTAGGGTATGGATGGAATGCTGCATTCAAAAGGAAAGTTGCAATTAAATGCTTAATACACTGATGGAAATATGCTGAGGGCAGTATAGAATGAGATAAGACAGTGTCATGATGTTTTGCAATAGGCCAGTCTCAAGTTTCATGGATAACCTTACTTGTTTGGCATTTTTTTTAAATTTTGAGTACTTAATTTTGCAGCTCTAAGACAGTTTTTCTTCTATAGTATTTTCTATGTGTGCAAGAGTTTAATACAGAAAAGAATAATAACCTGACCTGTTTAAGAAATTACCTTCCTCTATAAATTAATTTGATGGAAAATAAATCAGGAAGGCTATTTTCACACTTTAGCTATGCTTTTGTAACTGTACGATAGTGGAAGATATCTTCTTTGATACTAATTATCTGTTTTACTTACTGACTTATTTACTTACTGAATCTACTTGTCTTTAATTCAGCTATGTAAGGTGGACAGCATCATACACACTGATTGTCAGGGCAGCTGATTTATTTGTGTAGGAATTTTTATTTATTAATATCAAAAGAACAACAGAATTATTAGGAAATATCTATCAATTTTTATGTCAAAACCCTTTAGGAACTAATTTTGTTATGTTCCACAGAGATTCCTAGACAGCTAAATACTCTGGGCTAAAATTGCACTTCAGAAGATAGTCAGTAAAACAATCATAAAATAGTGGTCATACTTTGTCTCCTAACAGAATGTCTGGAGAAAATTATTCTTTCAAATAGATATTTTTTAACAGCTGAGGACAAGCAGAGCACATTTGGCAAGTTCTGAACAGCAGCAAGCTGACCGCTTTTCCAGGTTGTATACTTCCAGCTAAATATTAGCATGGAGCAGGGTAGAGCTATGGGGCACCAGGAAAACTGGACAAACCGAGTAACAGCACCACTGCTAAAAAAACCAGGGAGCCCACAATTGAATATTTATAGCCTTATGGACAACAAATACTTGGCAGGACAAGACTACAGTGCAGTCCCATGGACAAGTATTCTTTTTACTCTCCATCCATTTCTTTCACCCTACCCTTTTTTGTAGCATTTTTAATAATGCTACACTGACAGCATTGTTATTGCCAATCCCATTGCAAACTAGCAAAATGGGGAATGCTTTTTAATGCCTTTTTATGGATTTCTCAATTGATTCAGTTGGTTCCTATTCAAATATTGTGTTCATTTTAAATGCTGCAAATTTTAGAGCAAGCATGACATTTGTTGAAGAAGCTGCTTTTGAAATGTATCATATTTAGAGATCTAGAAATAAATAATATTCAGAAATAATTTTGGTTAATTTTTAGATGATTAGAACAGTTTTCATATTGTACTTCAACCACTATTTTAGGAGTTGTTTTTGTCAGGAAAAAGCTGCACTATGAATAATTCTTTCAGTATTTCTGTGGATGCTGACTTCTAAGGCAACTGAAACTAAAGCAGCTCTTCAGAGGAGATCCGTGCAAGATTTCCCAGTCAATGAAACTTCTATGAAAGATCAAAACAAGAAAACACCACAAACGAGGCTGTGGTACCCACTGCCAGGCAGATCTAGCTTTGTCCCTCACCTACAGAGATGCTGGAAAGGACAACTTGCAACCTCTTTTTGAGGGTCACTGGTGGTAATGCTGGGAGACCTGCTTCTCAACTTTGTTTCTGTAGCATTGGTACACGGTGCTGGTCTCCACGGGGATGTGGGAGACATTTAACCCCTTGATACAATACTAATACTGTATTAAATGTTTGCGGGTTTTTCTCCTGGAGTTTAATAGTTTGAGGGCCAAAAGGGCTGTGCTGTGCTCTGAAGTGTGCTCTGCTCCTGGTTACAGTCATCAGTCAGATAGAGAGCAACACACTCATTTACTGCTAGATAACAACTGTGCCTAATCATCTGTGAGACTGTAAGAGGTTTTCTTGGTGTCTACCTAATCAGGAAGTCTGCCATTTATTGGGATACTTGTTCAGTTCAAAACCCAATTCATTACTATTAAAGAAATTACCAGCTCTTTCAAATATCCTCTGACTGCCACCCTAGGATACTCACTGATAGGGATTCTTAGAAAATATAAAATCTGCTAAGTACTTGAGCCTTCATGCGAAGTTTCTATAGTCAACAACATCAAGAATGTTTGGAACCCCAGTTCTTTACACAATTCATAATGTAATTCATTACTTCACAATCTTGTATTTGGATTTTTAAAAAAACCCAACACCATTAATATTTTGGAATTGCAATGCTGTCAGGAAAAAATCCCCACACAACCTGAAACGTTTGTCTTGCTGATTTTAAAGATCCACCCACTCTACTTGAAAATAAAATATTTGGTTTCCTAAATGTCAGTCAGGAGAACCAGGGCATCAGCCATCATTGCCTAAGTTCATTTGACAGTTGTATGTCTGTGTATCAGAAGAACATGCTGTGGTTCTACCACAGTCCTATGTCAGATTTCACTTAGCAAATTGAAAAAAAAACCCTAAACAACAATAAAAGACCATAACCCAAACCAACCAAGCAAACCCAACCCCCCCATGAACAAACCAACCAACCAAACCAAAAACCCCAACCAAAACACTATGAAATAAAAAGAATCCAAACCCTTACTGGATTGCAGCAAAACAGTGTTCCAGTTAGTTTCATGGCAGGGGAAAAGCAAGCTGTATTAACTCTGGTATTTCTAAACCCCAAGACTGTGGTTTTAGTATAGGATGTTGTCATCTGGGAACAAGAATCTGCATCCACATCACACACGTGGTGCAATCCAGGGCCCAGGACACAGCCTCGCCCCGCTCCACACTGCCCCGGGCAGGGCACAGGGACTGGCAGCCACAGCGCTGCCCACAGATCAGCCCCACACCCACATGTGCACCTAAGGCATCAATAAGGTATAGGGTCCTTTCTTAAACAGTTTCTTATAATGTCTGTGTTTCTGAAGCTGTGCAAATGTGACAAATGGTTGGGGGTTAAGAATTTTCTACATCAGTAATCCTCCCCACCCCTCACTCCAGCCCACCCCAGCAAACAGAACAAATGCCCCATACCTGGAGATGGTTCGATGCCTGAATTATTAATAAAATAAGCATGATAATGAATAATCTATGTTAAGCATTTTCTTACCCTTTATTTTTTCATTATGATCAGAAGAGGAATATGATTAACAGCAGTTTAAACTTTAGCAGTACAATTTCAGTATTAAATATAAAACTACACTGCAAGTTGATGTGTTTTAAAAATGGTTATGTATACTCTAACCTTAAATGTACGTATCAAATACAAGTAACTCAATTGTTTCTTGCCTTGACAATTAACATATCTAACAGGTTTCAACAAGCCAGACATCCATCTTTTCCATTAAAAAAAATAAGCAAGCACACCAACTCTTATTCATAGCAAGAGGGGGTAAAGACTCAACACTTTCCTGAGTGTTGTGCAAATAATAACAGGTTCAAGAAAGTCAGTTAAATAAATGTAATGATAAACCTAAAGCTAAGCTGGAGGACCTTTTGATTAACTTCATATTTCATATATTATTTGCATCAGTTGAGAGCAACATGAGTTACAGAACTTCCATGAAAACAAGCCACTTACAAGCAGGTGTTTAAGCTTGATCAGTTTATTAAAAGGATTATATGACACGGTTGCCTGCAATAGCAGGGGACTGGATCTGATGACCCAGGAAGTTCTTTCCAGTCCCATGTTTCTAAGCCATGCACCAAGTGTATCCAGCCCACACTTTCACATTTGGAAAAAGCCAAAGCCACACACACACACTCGCAGGAAAAAAAAAATTAAAAAATAAAAAATAAAAAAAGACCTTGATGACACCATTTCATTTTTCTAGTTATTCACTATGCAGAAGGGAACAGAGCTTAAGTCCTGTACAGAGGATACATTTACTCGAGGTTGATGTGGTACTGAAGTCAGTTAATAATTAGATACCTCCAGGCAGATTCAGTTACAGGGCATACCAACACTGCACACTGCCAGACAATTTCTAATCAAGCCAAGAACCTCTTGCAGGATGAGGTCTCTGCTAGCAAGCACAGAGCACACTGAGTAAGCTAAAAGCAGCTGTTCTTAGGTGAACTACCCTACCAACAGATATGACAGATAGATGGTAAGAAGCATTTACCTACTAGACAAGATCTCTGCACACCGAGGCAGAAGTAATTAGTTCAGAGCCACAAGCATTGTTCCTACCTTGCCTGTCTCTTGAGTACGTTCTCTTTAAAAGCTGGTCTACAGAATCAGTGCAGCCATTCTCAAGCACTACTAAAGTAGCAGTTCACAGCTGCTATGCAAGACTCTACTTTCAAATGGTAGTCAGACATTTCCATCATTGAGGCCAGTTTGCTAGGACAGCATTCACAGCCACTGTAATAAGCCTTTGCAACAAATAGATGCCTAAGCAATTGCCTACATTCAGCCCATCTAACATTTAGGCACTTGGTTAAGGTGTCTGGGTCCCTTGTCACCCAGAACTCCCCGCCCACCCCCCAGGGGAAAAAAAATAAAAATCACTGAAGGCAGGTAGTCTCAATTGCCTTCTGGAAGTGTCTCTTGACCCCCTGCTGAGCAAACCAAGCTCTTAACACATGCACCTCAGTTAGACAGGATGAATGGAGACTTGCATCTCTTCCTAGAGACAGTATCAATACTCTCCAAAACCGAATGCAATCAATTACGGTTTTCAACCCATTACAACAAAAACTTACAGTCAGTAATTATGCTGTAGTCCCTCCCTCCCAAGCATAAAAGCCTTCCACATGGAGGCTCTGCTTAAAAAAAAAAAAAAGAAAAAAGAAAAAGAAGCATTCTTCTTTCAGACAAAGAAGAGTGCACACGGCTGCTTTGCCACTCATTCATGGGGAAGCTGAAGGATCAGAGAACACTTATTCAGAGAACTGGAATGACTAAGCACTGCTAGTGCATGCAAAGCAGAAGTAACAAGATCGTTTTTAAATTAACCCTAGTCCTCTTCTCCACCCCACAAAATTCATGCAAGTGTTTGAGAAGTCAAGACATAATAGCCCCAGTTTCCAAAAAGGCTTAATTTGGTTTTTTTAATACATATTGTAAAATGTCCTTTTGATTTCTTTCTGCGGGTAGATAAATGCATTTTTGGCATGTTTGAGAATCACAGATATCGATGAAGTCCATGCTGTTTAAATTCTCTGACTAGTTTTTATAACCTGTCAAAAAAACATAAGCAACCTATACATGTTTCCCCAGTATTGACATGCATGCTCAGAGCTCTCCACTGTAGTGAAATGAGGTGTTACTTCTGTGCTGATAGTTGACGAGTCAGCATTACACGACTTTGAGACCAACTAAATTAACATTGTCGTAATATGAAAGGCAAGCACAAGTTCATTTATTTATAGCAAAGGTCTTGGGTTACAGGAGGTCAGTTCTTGCCATCTTGAAAAGATAGGGGATAACTTATTGCATACATGTGCATTATAATTTAGCAGCAAGTCATTCATAGAAACACTTCCTTCCTACTGCTTTTTTGGTTTATTATCTCAATTATATATATATATTTTAACTTTACAAAGCATTTAACACCACCTTTAAGTTAATGGTCTTTTATTGGAAAAAAAAGACTAGCATTTACAACTTGGAATGGACATAAACTGTAATATCTTGAACAGCAATGTTGATAGTTGTGCTGAAGTCCACAGGCTACTCCGCCAGCTCCAAGTCATGGTACAGAAGGTTTTAAAAATATGAGAGTCCAAAGATGCTCCCTTGGTGAAGGTTTCTTTTAAAAATTTTGTGAACGGTAACAGCCTGACACCCGTTTCACTATAGTGCAATGCAGACAATGTTAAACCAGTATTTTAACACAGACACGCCATCCATAGTTAAGATCATCCTATTTTTGGAGCACACTGCTACGTACAGGAGAACCATTCAACCTTTAGGGCATTTTCTTTAAGTTTTGCATCCTTCAACCATTTTGCTGCATACCATCCTGAGGTATAAACCAATTTTAAAGTAAACCAGCTATGACAATTTATACTACAAATTGAACTAGAATCCACCGTTCAACAAGAGAGTGGATCCTTTAGGATTTTTTTTTCCTTTTAATACACGTCTGACTGTGCTCAATTGTCAAGCTGCATGCATGAAAAACTGGCCAGCCCAAACAGTGTAATAGTCATTAGCAAATGGAACTTTCGAGTTCACTAAGTGCTTCCTTTTTTTTTTTTATTTTCAAGGTAGTACAATTATTTATATTGTAAAACTGATGTTTAACTTTATCTTTTAGGGACAGGACCACCAACCATTACATGCAGTTTGTGGACAGAAGGTAATTTGACATTCAGTTTTGCTATACAGAAACAGAATGAATAAATGAACATTTTTTTTTGCAAGAGGTAAGTAAAAGATTCAATTTGATTCTTCTAGAGGAAAAAAGGTGTAAAGGAGGTCTCTTCACTTTGCAGTCATCATCTGTACGAATTCTGAAAAGATAAACAGTCACTGTGATTTACTGTCTCCAGAGCACTTCAAATCAAAAGTGTCTAAAACATAGTTGGCATAAAAAAGCACATTTCCCTGCATCTAAGGTTTTGTCCACAGAAGTGGACAAGCAAATAAACTAGTGTCTCAAGTATTAAAAATTAATGCCCTATGCAACAGGCTTTCCTCAGTCTGAATAATGGTTTTGAGTCAAGACAAGCATCTTTTTACCTTCATAGTTGACTTGCCCATCCCCATCAATGTCTGCTTCTCTGATCATTTCATCTACTTCTTCATCTGTTAGCTTTTCTCCTAAGTTTGTCATAACATGGCGTAGTTCTGCTGCACTGATATAGCCGTTGCCATCCTATGAGAAAAGAGTTGCACAAGACCATGAACAACAATCCTGACATTGACTAACTTGGAAACTACACCTAGGTTTCCAGTAACTGCTTCTGGAGGAGCCTTATGGCACTTGGGACAGATGTACAGCCCTGGCACACTGTACAAACTGCAGTATGTATCAGTCCCACTGCCTTCAGAGGCACGCATGACACCATATCCTTCCATACAACTATTGTGCTGTAATAACAACTGCGTGCCTGACTTGTAGTTGTGATAAGGTATTTTTAATGTTTTTGAAAGAGCTTTCAAAAATAAACACAGAAACAAAACCAAAAAAATTTTTGTTTAGTCTCTGCTGCCTAAGCAAGGCCAAAAAAGAGACCTGCTTCCCCACCAGCAAGAACGAAGTCAACTTTCTCTTCTGTGTTAACACTACCTCTATAACCAGACTGCAGCTGACTATGTTAGGCTTCTCAGATAGATGATATTTAACAAATCAAAGAAAGCATTTGAATTCCTCTCATAAGAAGTTTTATGGCAAAACTAAAGAGAAATAAAAAACTAAAGAGAAATAGACACTTCCAAGCGAGTGTCTCCACTTGCAACATCCAAACCTAAAGCTCACTCTGAGCCACTTCAGAAATTCCATACACTGGAAGAATACATTATCTTAGAGCAGGATATGGCCATCACCAGTAGATAACCTACCTCAGTGGCTTTAAACACTATTCTAGTCTGCAGAAATACCCCCACATTTTCAGCAAAGTACTAGAGATTGACATTTTTTTCTATAAAAAGTAGTAGTGAAGTCTTCTTCCACACGTGCATTAGCTTTACAGCTGCACCAGCCACTACTCCACACAATTCTAGTATAACATCTGTCATGTTCAAACAACCCAAAGAGGGGAATCCCTGTTCTAGAAAACTGCCATATGCCCAGGTACTCTTAAACAAGGAAGCTGAGCTCTTAAGTTTTCATGAAAGCAACCTCAAACTCTACATTTTGAAAAGTGAACATGCAATATTTCATGTCCCTCCAAATACTGACAACATCAGCTTGACTTCAAAAGGCTCCATAGGGTAGTATAAAACCACGTGCATCCATGCAAATGTTTCCCCCTTCCCCCCAAAGTCAAAAGGTAGCAAAAAATCCCACTCCTCTACCCACACATCTCAAAAAAACCCCACTCACCCCATTCCCCTCACCAAGCATTAAGTTCTGCTAATCTCTGTTTCTAAGGAAAGGTCAGAAAGTTTTCCTCATGGATGTGCCTAAAGCTTAGACCTTGCTGTATAAAGCAAGTAGAACCTGGCTGCAACAGTCCTGGTTCTATATGCAGAAAAATCTCTGCTATGTTTCCAATTCCTCTGCTTCTATTACAGGACTCTTTCTCCTTCTAGACAAGAAGAGAGAAAACACTAAGGAAAATATAGACATCATTATAGCTTTTGAAGAATAGCTGTACTTTTAGTAATACCTTGTCAAAGACTCGGAATGCCTCACGGATTTCTTCCTCGCTGTCCGTGTCCTTCATTTTTCTGGCCATCATGGTTAAAAATTCAGGGAAGTCAATAGTGCCATTGCCTTAATAAAAAGAAACTTCCAAAAATTAAACTTCCATGCTTTTCTTCACTAACAAACAAATAAAAATCTGGCATTTGACTTAGCCAGGGACAAGACTGCCAGATGTTCTGTTAACTGTCCTTATAGATGAACTGGTTCTTCTCTCTAAATTGCTACCACTGCCTTTTTTGCTATTATAACATGCAGCAGCCAGAGCAGCCACTCTGTTTCAGCACAAAATGAACTGCTGCCTTCTTTCAAGGACAAACCATACCATTTGCCACCAAAGCTACGAGTAAAATGTCAGTCTGATGCTTCAAGGTTAACCAATAACGAGACTTACTTTTACTTCAAATAACTCCCACAAAATCAACCTTTTAATTTCTTTATAACCTCTCAATTGTTGTCTTCCAGGAAGAACACATATTAAGCTGCCATTACAATCCAAGGTTATCTAATATTCGTGAGCATCACACTTCACTTAACTGTAAATACTTTTTTATTTCTAAAAATCAACTACCTTATCAACCAAAGTTGCACACAACAAAAGCAACAAACTATTCTAAGGGGCAACAAAGACCTGCAAATTCCAGTGACACGAGAAAAGCTGACATTATTTGTTATTACTGATAAGCTTAGCTGTAGGTGTTCTTACAGGTATTTTACTGCAAAACTGAAAATCCCTGCTGAAATCCAGGCCTCACCCCTAAGATTAAGCTTTTCATTCAAAGCAAAGATTTAAACTCCAGGCTGCTCAAAGCTAGGAAAAAAGTGATATGGTGAAGAAACTAGATTTGGGTAGTCAGGATTCAGCTCTATATGCCAAAAAGGCACATTAAGTAGTTCACAAAACCACATTAAACAGTTCACTGTGCAACTAATATCTACCCACTGATTTAAAGAAGGATACAAATTCATTGTGCAACAAATGAAGTTTAAGAAAATCCTTCCATCCTAGGGATTCCAGCCTGAGACACACACAGCTATTTATCATCACGGCCAGCTTTACATACCAGTAGAATATGAACACAGGTCTCACACTCAGTTTTGAAAACAACCTCAGTGAACATGCAGAAGAATAGCAAAGCATTCTGCTGTAACCCAAATTTAAACAGTTGGGCAGGCATACTTATCTGAAGTCCTCAGTCTCCTTCTGTTTTAAATCCACCAGAGCAGCATTTGGTCTGCAGCCTAAAGAAGCTACTATACACAAACTCTACATACCACTGCAGACACTGAAGCTTTTCAGTTTCTGCAAAGACCTAGCAATTAAGGGCAACTTACACTTTTTTTAAGGAAGTGGTTTACTTAATATGGCCTGATAATCCAATAATTTATACTCTTGCCAATACACTTTCACTCTTCTTTTACAAAAAAGTTAGACAAAAATCACTTTCACAACCAACATACATGACTAAAGGCTTGACATCCCTGAGCAAGGAAAATATTATTTCTTTTTAAAACTGTTAGCCTATGTGGAGTTCAGAAACACAGTAAGTGTTTCAATATGGGCTTTCTGGTGTTCATTTAAAATAATTCTCTTAGCCTTAATATGGAAGGGTTTTCTGCCTTTGCCTCCAATAGCCCCTCTCTACCTATTAGGGATTTAATATATCAGATAGACTATATACTCTTCCTGTTGTGTTAAGCTTCCATTGAAAACATTATTCCACTCCTAATGCATTTTTTGCCTTAGCCAAAACCACAGACAATGGTAAAGCTATTAAAACCAGCATGGGCTGAAAAAACACATACAGAAAAGCTGGATGGAAAGACAGGTTAATGGCAGGTCAGGGCAAGTCAGATAGCAATAGGAAGCCTGTGACCCATAAAATATTAAAGACAAATAGCATAACTTTGTCTCTGCCCATTGCCTGGTTTTAGTCTCATGAACACTGCTAGCATCTTTGACATCCTTCTGAGTTTAGAGTCTATCCTGCATTTTGAGCTGCTTTCAGAGCTCTATGTCATAGCCTTTCCAATGCAGTTTAAGCCCAGGCATGGAGGTCATACATATTGAAGATGATCACAGCACCTTCCCAACACTTACCATCAGCATCTACCTCGTTGATCATATCCTGCAATTCTGCTTCTGTTGGATTTTGACCCAGTGACCTCATGACAGTTCCCAGTTCTTTTGTTGTGATAGTACCATCACCATCTTTGTCAAATAGGGAAAAGGCTTCCTTGAATTCTAGAAGCAGAAAGAGTCCCAGTGTTTAGAGACATCATCAGCATGATAAAACCACAGACTAAAAATGCACTCTACTGACAAAGGCTGGCACAATTCTAAGAAACATTTTCTCTTTTTATCCAACTGTCCCTGTATTGAGAGAATTAACATTCTCAAATACAAATTAAAAAATTACAATACGAACACATAATTTTCACAGTAAATTCAAACTTATTTTATGTGGCTATTTATCTGCATTTACAACTCTGTAATTCATTTTCAAGCATTTGCATCTTGCCTGAGGCACAGTTGCTCCACAAACAGCAGCTGTCTGAAATAAGGGAAAGGAGCCACTGTGTTCCCTTAAGAATTAACAGACTTATAGGAACAAAAGCATTGTCATTTACCACTTATTTTAAAGTCAGCAGACAATAAGAATTAGTGTCAGCCACAAATGGGGGACTGGTTTCCAGAAGGTCAAATAATGCTCCTTCTCCTGACTAGCCTGAATTACAGGCAGTTTATTAAAAGATTTATTTAAAAGACACTGGCTTGTAACAATGTGCAATAAACCAATCTGAGGTTTATTTGTTGCCATTTCATTTGTAGCTGATCTTCACTCTATTAAAGAGTACCTAGGTTGGCTTTGACCTAAGTAGTTCATTTGAGTCTAGCAATTATTTCTGTTTGCAAGAAATCTAGGAGAATTTGGCCCAAGTCTGAACATCTAAAAAAAAAATCGTTATCTGTAGTCCAAAGAATAAGAAGTCTAAATTAAGAGGCAATGAACCAGTAATCTTCCAGAATATTTTTGTCTGGTTTTTTTTTTTAGTTTGGGATTTTTTTTAAGTGAGTGTTTTTCAAAAGCGGTAGTACAGATTTAAAATTGTCAAAGACGGTTTTTTTTCACTATGCTTGAGATAATATATTTTCTTTTAGTCACAAGAGCTAGCAAAAAAAAATTATCATCAAAACACTTACCAGCAATCTGTTCTTCAGTCAGCTGATCAGCCTACACGAAGAACAGAACATTTTAGAATACTGTTTACCACTAGCTCTGTCAAGCCATGAGGCACTTCCTTTAAATTTCAGAAGTGATTTATCATTACTTTCATGAAGTCACTTTCAAACCCTGGAATTCTATCTCTACAAGGACACTGCACTCACCTACACCATGCAGCTGTTTCCAAAAGCATATAGGCTAACTTGGTTTGAAATTGCACATGAAGAACCAAACACCGTCCTGCAACTCGGTGAATCCGATTTGGTCCAGTGTAGGACACGGAGCAGGCTCCTTGCAATCGGTCAGAGAGGCACAAAATCCCCAATGCCATGTGTTTGGGGTTTCACAGCACATGCCATTCCCAGCAGTGCAGTGGCCCAGCACAGTGTGGGGGTACTGCACACGCCTGGGCTGACGTGTCACCCAGGGCTCCAGCCCTGCCCACCCTCCCCACCTCACTGCAGCAGCCTCCAGCCCTCTGCCAGCCCCACAGAAGGGGCTCTGCTGCAATATTACGAATTACATCCCAGTGTTATAGAGATTTTTGCCACCTCTGGCAAAGAAAATTAGTTTTCATGCATCATATGATTTTTCCATTCAGCCAAGCAGTTTAGGGTGCCTCATCCTGACATGTAGGTTGTTTTATATATAGTTTTAAATGGCAAGATTTAAAATGCCTGCATGACCTTCTGTACATCAAGGGGCCACTGCTGCAGACAAAGGTATACACCTCACTGGCAAATCAAAAGGGCTTTCTAGAGCTTGACTGTGATAGCCACATCCTTCCAGAAGCCTCTCCCTATGTATGGATAAAGCATCACAAAAAGCTCCAGTTTGGACTCAATGGAGCTAACTAGTTCTTTATGGAAAAATATGCCTTTTCCTAGTTAAGGAAAAAAAAAAAAGTATTTTACATGCCTAATCATAGATACTGAAGATTACAAGGTACTAACTTGTTTTAAACACATTTTACTGGACTGTTTTTACAAATAGAACAGAATTTTGTAGGTCAGGGAAGGTAAGCAAATCCTTCTTGTCCTAAAATATTATTATTTAAGTATAAAAACCATCTAACTGCAGCAAAGAGCAACAAATACAATGGAGCATTAATCAGCTATGCAATGTTAAGCTCTTGCATATGGGAAAAGGATAGGGTTGAAAATCTGCTCTATATGTTAAGGAAAATACACAGATCTCACCTGCAATTAGGTAGAGGATTTCTTTTAAGGTCTGTATGTAATGATTAAACAATTCCCCGCACGCAGTGTGTTGGAGGAGGGAGAAAAGGGTAGAAATGCTAACAGCTAAAGACAGTCTTCTTTAATAACTGCAAAAAGCTTATGTTCAAAATCCGGCTCGACTTCCTGCACTCTTTGTGATTTTCCAGAAAATGCGAGGTTTCACTTAAAGATTATCTAAGGAATTTACATAACAGACTCACTGCCCTGCAGAACAGGAAACAGAGCCACACCTTGGCAAAAAACCTCCAGCCCACAGCACCAGTTCATTGCCCCATTAATCGGAGCTCACTGAACGTTTCTAAAAATCATATTTCAAATGAAAAAAGAACAAAAAACGCCAAAACCTTTGCACAGCCGGTGATGCTCGAGGACACAACCCGACCCTACACTGCCAAGGGGTTCACCTTCCCGAGCAACAGGCACAGCCACTAACTATACCCTTGCTACAGGACAAAGGTACCCAGCCAGGGCTGAAGCCATCACTCCACCCAGCCAAGTCATCAAATCCTGTCCTGGTGATGTCAGCCTTCTCCTACAGGAAGGGGAGATGGAGAGACAGTGTCGAGGAACACCCAGATTGCCAAAAAGCGATTAGAGGTCAGTCTAAAACTGTTTCTCCACTCCTGTAGGAAGCGTAAAACCACCGGGAAAGTCCCAGCCCTTCCTCTTGCTCTCTCTGGCGAGCAGCGCTGGCTGGCCGCGCAGCACCCGGCAGACGATGCGATGCGTTCCGGCGGGCATCGCCCGGCCGGCGGGGCGAGAGGCTCGCAGCCCGCCGGTGCAACAGGCGCCCTTCCCGGCCAGCAGCCACCCACTGCTGCAGTGCGTCCCCATTTCCCCTCCCTTCCTCTCCAGCCGGCAGCCACACCACGTCCTCATCATTCAACCGCGAGGGCGCCCGGGCTCCGCGGCCACCCTTCCCTCCCCATCGCCTTCCCTCCAGCGGGCGGCTGGGGCAGGAGCTCTTCCCCCGCAGCCCCCGGGGAGAGGGGAGGCTGCGCCCCTCCCGCCCCGAGCCCCCCGTGCAGGAGCTGGGCCGCTTCCAAGCGAGCAACACGCACAGCGCCCCGGTCCCTGCGGCCGGGGGGTGCGCGGGGGCCGGGAGGAAGAGGAGGAGACATGATGTAATGCAGACAGCGATGGGCTTCGCCGCCGCGGCTGCGTTTTTTTGGGGGGGGACTGGGGAGGACGGCGGGGGCGCAGTAGCTGCAGCGCGGTGCCCTCCCCCGGCCGCCCCCCCGCTCCCTGCGCA